>CM053407.1:125203248-125223443 GCA_028644305.1 Xerus rutilus | reverse complement strand
AAGGGTCTTTAATCCAAACTCGAGTAGGGTCCGCCAACCCACACCGACGCAGCAGGTTAGGAAGCACGGCCCCGAGTCTGGGGAAGCAGGGATTTTTATAGGTTACAATCGCAAGCAGGGGAGTACATGCCTTGGCGTTACATGATTGGGTAAGGGAAAACGCGCGCAGGGGAAACAGCAGTAGGATTGGATGGGGATGAGTGAAGTCACTGGGTGGTCAGTGGGCCTTTAGACTGATAGGTCTGGCTACCATAGGCCCAGTTGACCTTTAGGTTATTGATAGGTCTGGCTACAGTGAGCTCATTGCCTGGCCTTCTGATTAGCTGACTCAAGTTGCAGAACCACTTTTTTGGCGCCAGGGAGGGGTGCCCTTGTGTTGCAATTTCCAGTAACTGGGTGGGGGACCTAGGGCTCTGGACAAGAGGCCTAGAGTCACAAAATGGCTTTAGTCTGGTCCTTTCAGTGGAAAGGCTCAGTTCTGGCATCAAACTATTTTCTCATTAGATATTTAATAACCAGCACCGGGCTAAGCATCAGCCTGTATGTTTGACACTGAAATAACTGAAGACAATGCATGCTACCTAAACGGCAGGGTTACTTCGGAGCCCACTTCCAGGTAATGGCTCCATCCTAGCCTTGCTGGAGGTTAAGGATGAGGGATGGGGAGGTGGTCTTACACCATTTCAATCACTGCAGCTCTGGGTCCCAATTCCCAAGCCATGCTTGGGGCCCCTTTTGAAGCTCATTCTGCCACTCCGCCAGGGGCTACTGTCCTAGGGGCAGGGGCACGGGGAGAGGAGCAGGACAGCAGTGATCTCTGCCACCTGGAAGCCCGGGCCCGTGGGAAACACGTGCAGACGGGGGAGACAGACGAAGAAATCATGCAGCAGGTTCTACAGAGAAGGGGTGACGGGCGGGGATGGCCTGTGGCGGGCTTCTCACGAAGGAGCGCTGGGGACGAGGGTGGCAGCGTGACGGGCTCCGGACCTGAGGCCGGCCGTTCCCAGAGGGGCGAGTCGCCGCTCAGCGGGGCTGGGGCGACGTCCGGGGGCGTTTGTAGCTGCATAGCCTGGGGTGGCGGCGTGGACCTGACCCTGCTCACGGCCGCCCGCGCAAGTCCGCAAGGTGGTCACCCGGAGGGCCGCTCCGGCCTTCGCGAGCGAGCCCAGCACAGCCGGAGTCGGCGCTATCCAAGCCCCGCCCACCGGCCCCGCGCTCCTGCGCATGCTCAGCAGCCGACCTCCGCCGCGGTCCGGCCACCTGGCGGGCTTCCGGGGTGGGACCGGAAGCGAGCCCGCCCAATGGGGTGGGGTCTGCGCCGCCCGGCGGTCTCGCGAGAGTCCGGCGCGGGGCCTCCCGGAGCTGCCGGCGGCCGGAGCGGCGCGACGCATGGAGGACGCGAGCGAGCGGGCGCCGCTGCTGGGCGCGCGGCGGGCGGAGGCCGGGGCGTTCGCGGGCCGGCGCGCGGCGTGCGGGGCCGTGCTGCTGGCCGAGCTGCTGGAGCGCGCCGCCTTCTACGGCGTCACGGCCAACCTGGTGCTGTTCCTGAACGGCGCGCCGTTCGGCTGGGAGGGCGCGCAGGCCAGCCAGGCGCTGCTGCTCTTCATGGGCCTCACCTACCTGGGCTCGCCCTTCGGCGGCTGGCTGGCCGACGCGCGGCTCGGCCGGGCGCGCGCCATCCTGCTCAGCCTGGCGCTCTACCTGCTGGGCATGCTGGCCTTCCCGCTGCTGGCCGAGCCCTCCGCGCGCGCCGCGCTCTGCGGGACCCCGCGCCCGACGCGCGTGCTCAACTGCTCGGCTTCCGACCCCGAGGCCAGCGCCGCCTGCCCCGCCGCCGCCCGCCGCTGCGCGCCCGCCACCTTCGCGGGGCTGGTGCTCGTGGGCCTGGGCGTGGCCACCGTGAAGGCCAACATCACGCCCTTCGGCGCGGACCAGGTGAGCCGCGCAGCCGCGCCCTCCGCTGCCTGGCCGCGCACCTGGCCGGGGAGCCTCAGCTTGCAGAAGACTGTCCGCAGGTCCTGGCCGGGCCCCACCCCGCTGCTTCGTCTCCCCAGCATCTGCCCCGGGAGAAGGACTGTGGGAATGGGGAGCCTCCCCCAGGGGAGCTTCCGCTAGTGCAAGAGGGCTTCGGAGCAGCTGGAAGAAAGCCGTGTAGACAGGTGTGATAGGTGCTAGGAAGGCGGGTTGGGATCGTGCGTAAAGATGGCCAGGGTGGCCTGAAAGAGAAGACTTCTCTCTGTGGTGCGACCCTTTGAATTGAGCCTTGAAGCCTAGAAATGGTCGCTGCTGTTGATGGTTTCCCCGCAGGGGGTTAACAAGTATGAAGTCCCCGGGACCAGAAGGCAACGGAAAGTCCCGGTCTTTGCTGGACTTCCTTTACAAACGACTGGGCTTACATCTTTGTTGTTTTAAAAGGATGTAGGTTGGGGTTGGTAGGAAAGGCCAGGTGAAGAGTTTTCGAGTTAGCATCCAGCTGTTGGATGCTGTTAGCATCACCGCCAAGAGATGAGGTGGGAGACGTCCACAGTTTTGAGTGGGAAAGGAAGTGCTAGCAAATGGCCTGGGTCCAGATCAGGCCTACTTCCTGCTTTTTGAGGACTTGCTTGCTAAGAATGGTTCTTACATCTTTTAAGTTGTTGAAAAGACCGTTTTTTTGTGATAGGTGAAAAAGGTGAAATTCAACTTTGATTTTTTTAAAAAAATATTTGGTTTTTTTAGTTGTAGGTGGACACAATAGCTTTATTTTATTGTTATGTGGTGCTGAGGATCGAACCCAGTGCCTCCTGCCTGCTAGGTGAGCACTCTACCATGCCATAACCCCAGCCCCTCAACTTTGATTCCTCATTAATAAAATTTTATTAAAACACAGGCCCACCCATTCTGCTCGTTTTCCTTAGGCTTAGCCTGTTTTAACAGACAGTGGCATAATTGAGTAGTTGTTATGGAGACCATGTCCTCTAAAACCTACAGTGTCAACTACTTGCCCCGTCTCAGAAAAGAATTGCAAGTGTCTGCTGTAGAGTGGGCTGTGTGGGCAGTGGTGTCAGAAGGGGTTGCCCGTCCAAGTCTTCTGTAGCTGGCCAGTTGAGAGGGCTGACCCAGAGTGGAGGCAGGGGACAAGGAGTTGAGTGGGTGGGTAGGGAGTGCTGGTAGGGGCCCCAGGCAGCGGGGAAGATGACCCCTGGGGTCTGCACTTGGTGGCTGTGCCTACTCCTGCTGACGTCCACTGAGGGCTTACTGTGTCCAGGCCTTGTTCTGAGTCCTCACTTGGTCCACGTGACACCCTGCTGGTACAGTGCCCACTTCATAAAGGAGGAAGCCAAGCTGGAGAGGTTGAATCATTAGCCCAGAGTTTCACAGCTAATACTGGCCAAGCTAGGGTTCAGGAGCTTGCCCTTGAGTCTGAGCCTTTAGTGCATCTGTGCGAGGCTGTCCATACAGTGAAGACCTGCTTCACAAAGCAATGAGATGGTAGCTGCCCGATGTGCTGAATTTTGAATTATGTTTTTTGTACAATGACATGCTTTAAGCAATATGAGAGTATTAAATTCATCTCACAGGTGGATAAGTAGAGGCACAAAGATTTCCTGTGCTGTAGGTAGTGAGTGGTCAAGTCAGGCTTCCATCCCAGCATCAGCACTAATTTTGTGACCTTTAATTTGTCCATGGCACCTAGGCTGCTTCTAGGTCTGGGTTTATGGCCTTGGCCCTGGTACCATCATCTTCTAGTCCCAGGCAGTGCAGGACTGGGAGCCAGGAGCACCTTTGCCCTCCATTTCCATGCCTGGCAAACAACAATTACTGAATGCCCCTTCCTGTGTGTGTTCCCCATGTCTTACTCAGGCCTCACAGCAGCTGTGGTGTGCATACTGTGGTCACTGCTCAGTGAGTGCACAGGGCCACTGGTTTTGAACATAGGCAGTCTGAATTAAAAGTTAGTGCTCTGTGGTACATAGCAGATCGGTGCTTGAGATTTCCTAAAGGAGTGAATGAATGGTCCTGTAGAGCTCATCTTGAGTGATTTGGAAGAATATGCAGTCTTTTGACCCGTTGTTAAGTGTGGAGATGTCTCATCCAAAGCCACCTGGCCCAGTCTCTTCCCATGTAGTGCTCTCATGGGAAAGGCATCATGCTGGATGGGAGGACACTGGGAGACTTAGTTGCCAGGTCAAAGTGATGAGCTCTTGAGAGTTTCCTGAAGCCATGCTTTCTGGGCATGGGGGATGTTAGACTGCAAACCACACATCAGGTGGTTATGTATTGATGTTACAGTTTTGGGGGTGCGATTGTGTAGAAGAATGTCCTTGCTTTGGGAGATGTGCGATGGACTCTTGTGGGTAAACTCATGGTGCTACAACTTATTTCTAAATAGTTCAGGCAGAAATATCCTGTTTTCAATAGAAAAAAGTGCCAACTCTCTGATGGGTATAGAGGAGTACATTTTATGATTCTTTCAAGTTTTCTGTAAGTTAAAAATTTTTTTAAATGAAAAGTTAGGGAGATGTCTGTCAACTAATGGAAGGATGAGCTAAATGCGGTATAGCCGTACGAAGGAATATTACTGAGCCGTAAAAAAAAAATGCAGTGCTAGTGAATCTCAAGCATGACACTGATTATCTGGAGGAAGCCAGACACTGGGTTCCATGTACATCCATGTATGTGGAATGTCCAGTACAGGAAGTGTTAGGCCAGTGGTTGCCATGGCCGGGAAGGGGCCTGGGAGTCAGTGCTGAAGGAGAGGGTCTCCTGTCGGTGTGAAGGAAGTGTAGCAGACAGGCCAGTTGGGACGGGTCACTGGAGACCGTGGACCATGCTTTTAATGTAAGTGATGCCTCCACACAATGGGTGGGATTAGGACCCTTAGGCCAGGGGCTTTGATCCATACCAGGCCCGGCTGGTCCTGGTGGGATTTTGGAGGCGCCCAGTGGGAAGACGGGAAGCTGTGCTGCTGTCCTCCAGTGGAGGCTCAGCTGCCCTGCCCTGCCTTCTTTATTTAGAGGAAATCTGCTTTTGCATTTTTAAGGTATTCTTTCTCTCTTGCATCTCTTCATCTCCACATAGGCCCCTGGGAATCGTTCTGATTTGAGAGGTGGATGGGGTTAGGCTGTGTGGCTTTGAGACAGAGGCTGGTGGTTTTGAAAGTGAATGTGTAAGCTGGGAGTCCAAGGCGGTGATATGTTTTAATGTACATCTTGCCAGCCCTACATCTCCCTGTTGTTTACACTTTTTCAAAGGTCAGGATCATTCTTGATGGGTGAATCCAGTACTGAACAGGTCTCTGAAGGAGGGAGATCTTATCGTGCAGAAGCGTGCACAAATAATGAACTTTTTTTTTTTGGTAGAGAGAAAAAGTTGCCCTCTTGTGCGCTTTAAGGAATTTTTCCAAGTCAACCAGCTATTTAACCTGGTGCTCAATTCTATCCTTGGAACTTCTCCAAATTGATTTTGGTGGTGTCCTTTGACCATCCTGTGAAAAGCTTGTTCCCCCCGGCAGGGCAGGTGGCAGCTGCACACATGTCCATACAGTGTGGCTGGTGGGAAGGAGAGGCTGCTGCTATCAGTCAAGTGCAGGAGGCTAGTGACGTGCCCAGGGCATCCGTTAGCCTCCCGTTGGTTGCTGAAATGTCTGGTATGTGGTTACTTGGGCCCCAGGAATGGGCTTTGGTTATGAAGTAATTTTGGTGAATAATCCTTGGAAGTTGAAATAAACTGACCCACACGTTTGTCCAGAAAATGGGGATGAGTGGAATATTAAGGTTAGGGTTCTGTTAGGCTAACTGAAGGTTAATTTGTTCTCACTTCATGTGAAATGAGATGCATCTTAATGTGGGATTGTATGCAGTGCATTGTGGGTAGTGGAAAAGCCCTGGTACATTCCATATCAATTGTCTGTGTTAGATTTGGTGTTTACTGGCCTCTTCCCTTTTGTCAGTTAACTTTTTTTAAAGACTTATGTTTTTTTCTGTACCATTTTTCAGCTCACATTTTTCTTCTGTCTCTCTCCAAGATAACATCATGCCCACCATACAATAAGATTTGAAGGCATGGAAAAGCATTGTGCCCCTGCAGAAGAAATTCTCAGTGCATGCTGTTCATAGCAATGCTTGAATTTGGTTCAGAGCCTCTGTTTAAACTCTTGAGAATAAATGTGGTTTATTTAAAATCCAGGGTTTTTTTTTTTTTCAAATATTTTTTTAGTTGTTGATGGACCTTTATTTTATTCATTTATTCATATGTGATGCTGAGGATCAAACCCAGTGCCTCACGCATGCCAGGCAAGCGCTCTACCACTGAGCCACAACCCCAACCCCAAAATCCAGGTTTTTTTTAAAAAAAATTTAATTGTTTTTTAGTTATAGATGGACACAATACCTTTATTTTATTTACTTTTATGTGGTGCTGAGGATGGAACCCAATGCCTCATGTGTGCTAGGCAAGTGCTCTACCACTGAGCCACAACCTCAGCCCCTAAAATCCAGGTTTCTAATATGAGATGATATAACCATAACCTTAATTCAGCCTGTTACCTGCCAATGCAGTAGGTATGCTTGATCAGTTGGACTTAAAAATAATGCAGTTATGGCCAAAATTCAGTTTTAACTATTTTTTTTTTTACACCTCTATGTTAATTTTAAAAACACAGTAGTGAGGCTGGGCTGTGGCTCAGTGGTAGAATGCTTGCCTAGCATGTGTGAGGCACTGGGTTCTATTCTGAGCACCCATATAAATAAATAAAGGTCCATTGACAACTAATAAATATTGGGGAAAAAAAGTAGTGTTTAAAATATTGCATCAAGTTGTGCACAGTGGCCTTGCCTATAACCCCAGCCACTTGAGACACCAAGGCAGGAGAATGCAGGTGTGTTTGGATTTACCTGCGTGTGTGTAAGGGTTGAGCCTTTTGCTGGATGCTTCACGCCATTCAGCTCAGTGAGGCATCAGCTGTGTGGTGTCTCTGCACCTTGCCTCTGAGTAGAAGAACCTGCACAGCTGTGTAGCATGTAGTTCGTAGGCCCCAGCCTCAGTGGGTGACTTGGGGTCTGCAGTGTGGTCCTGTGCGTCTGTCTTTAAGAGCATTCCAGGGTGTCCTGTGGCAGGTGACCCACATACTTAGAGTACTGTAGAATTTGTTGGCATTTGGAGAAACCGCCCTGGTATCAGCCCAGTGTTGGTAGAAGGTAAGTGTGGGGCACTTCTGTCATGAGACCCTTGAGTGTCTCAGCAAACACCATTTTGATTGTGCTGCATTTCTTAAAGGTTGCGGAGAGCAGTAATTTTAAGCATTTCATGAGGCTTGGTTTTTCACCTGTGAAGATTTATCACAGACCAGCTGCTGCCATGGCCACACCTGTAGGCCTAGCTACTTGGGAAGCTGACTCCTGACGTGGGCGATACAGTGAGACCTTGACTCAGGAAAAGGAAAGAAAGAAAAGATAGATAAAGGAATAATTTAATATCACACATTTTCAAGTATTTTTCCTCCCTGTTATTTTAGGTCAAGGATCGAGGTCCAGAGGCCACTAGGAGGTTTTTTAATTGGTTTTATTGGAGCATTAATTTGGGAGCGATCCTTTCACTAGGAGGCATTGCCTACATTCAGCAGAACGTGAGCTTTTTCACGGGGTACCTGATCCCCACAGTCTGTGTGGCCGTTGCTTTCGTGGTCTTCCTCTGCGGCCAGAGTGTTTTCATCACCAAGCCGCCCGACGGCAGCGCCTTCACGGATATGTTCAGGATACTGGCGTACTCATGCTGCTCCCAGAGGCGAGCTGAACGCTCCAGCAGCAGGTAAGCGCTTGATTCTGCCTCAGGCTGTTGGGACTGTTCACTCACCGTCACCAGAACAGCTGCTAATGTGATGTGGTTGTATGTGCTGGGCACTGGGCTCTGTGGCTTACAAGTCCTGTCTCTAGCCTTGCGTCTGGGTGGTGGGGTGGCGGGGGTGCTGTGCACTGCTGTCCCCTAGTAAGTTTGGTCTCTAGTCTTCATCTGCAGGTTGGGGTGGGCATGCAAAGCTGTCCCCTTGAGTCTGGTCTCCTGGCCTTGCAGCGCTGGGGAACAGGGCGTGTGGTGAGCTCATGTCCAACCTCTTCCAGTGCCAGTGCAGGTGAAAGCTCCGGCAGCTTAGTGGCAGACTGTAAGTAAAGACAGGGTTTGCCCAGAGCATAGAGGAGCCAGAATACATGCTGCGTGCATGATATTTTATTTTGAAACATGTTGAAATACATTAATGACCATCTAAGCCACTGCTTATTTTGTTGGTGCCTTTCTGTCAGAGGTAAACCAAGCCGTCTGTCAGATCAGCAGGCGCCCTATTTTCCCAGGGCCCGCGTCACCTGCTCCAACAGAAGGACCAGTAGCAGTTTGGGATGCACTTTGGGGAGCCAGACTTCCTCTACTTGTATGGAATGATCTTCAGATGCAGGTTGATAAGGAAAAGTCTAGAACTTAGCTTAAGAAGAGACCCCCTTCCTCTTTGCATTGTTACTTGTCCCAAGCTGTACATGTGGTGAAGTCATCCTTTAAAGGTGTACGCACACCTTGTTTGTGAGGACACAAACCCAGGTGGTTTACCATCACAACAGTCGAAGTGTAGACCACTAGGACACTCCCTGGAGGAATGATTGCGACCTTTACAGCCAGCCCCCCAGGGCTGCTTGAGCAGCCTCTCAGTGGGCCTTGGGCTGTGCCCCTCCAGGGCTGCACACCTCACTGCTGAATGCCCCCTCTGCAGGCTGAATGTCTGCCTCCCAGGCCTGCCCTTTGTCTTCTCCTGTGTTTGGAGCCTCAGTGACTGTGTCTGGCTGGCACTCCTGCACATGGTCATTCTGAAACTACACCAGAATAGCCTGTGTAACCAGCCCTTTTCCTGCAGGCAAAATGTCTGTGACTGATTGTGGCCCCTCCTGTGGTGTCTGGCAGCTGTACTGTTCTCAGTGGACCTGTGGGAATGCTGGTGGTCAGCACAGTTCTCAGATCCCTGATTCAAAACTTTAAGTAGTGGGAGCACACTAAGGCATTTTCAAAACCAGAGTTGCCCTGCTCAGCAGCAGGCACTAGCTTTTTTTTTTTTTTGGTACTGGGAATTGAACCCACTGAGCCACATCCCCAGTCCCTTTTTTGTATTTTATTTAGAGACAGGGTCTCGCTGAGTTGCTTAACAGCCTGGCTGAATTGCTGAGGCTGGCTTTGAACTTGTGCTCCTCCTACCTAAGCCTCCAGAGCCACTGGGAGTACAGGCGTGCACCACCACCACCACCACCACCACCACCACCACCACCACCACCACCACCACGCCCCCCCGCAGACGCCCCCCACAGACACCGGCATTCCTAGGGACTTACTCCCATTAGGAGAAGAGGCAATGTCTTGGGTCTTGGATGTTTATTCTGTGAGCTGATATCCAGGCAGCCCTCCTTGTCTCTGGTGCCTGTGGTGGGCCTGGCTGAGTTCTGCCAGAGAGCAGGTTGGCCCAGGACAGGTCTGGGCTTCAGTGCACAGGTGACATGGGGAAGGGGATGGAGCTGCTTTTGCTTCAGGAACTGTTTCCCCCTGGGTTGCATTTGGAGTCTCCTGGGCACCAGCAAGGGAAGAGGGCTACTCGGAGAAGAGTCCATGGTTTAGAGAATGGTCTGCTGTGCTCTTTATGTGAACTGGCCATGTGACCTTGGGGGCTTAATGACCTTGCCAGGCCTGCCTTCCCTGTTTGCATAGTGGAGATGGACTGAGAGGCCCAGTGAGGCCTGAGTGAGGTGATGCCCAGTCCCTGATGAGGCCAGTCAGTAGTAGCCACTTAATTGAGCCCAGGGAAGTAGGGTGCACCCAGTTTCCATATGTGAGACTCTAAACTTCATCTGGCCCCATCTCAGTTCTAGGTTCTCTTGTTTCAGAGATGATGTAATGCTCATTTTAAATGAGAACTAAAGATCTGTTTAAATGGCCTGAAGGTTTCCTTGAGATCCACCCCTCCTTGAGTTGAGAGTCCTTGAGAAGGCCCTGACCGTGTAGGCACTGTGCCCCTGGGCTTCCAAGGAGAAGTGGTGGGCTCTTGATGTCCCATGTTACTGTGGCTTCATATTAGGGTACTGAATAGTTCACTAACTGTATGAACTAGGGAATATGGGTGCGTATTGACTTTGCAGTTTTTAAAATGCTTAAATGATAAAAAGCAAAACCAGTGCAGCTAGTTAGTAACCCGTGGGAAAGACTCTTCATGCAAAGTGCATTTGTTATTTGAAATTTAAATGTTTTTGGAGAAACATACTTAGCATGATGTGGCAAATCACTGGTGGGATCTAATTAGGTGCATAGAGACTTCAGAATTCCTTTTTGAAACAAGAAAAGTAGTAAGTTGTTCCAGCATCTCCAGCACCCAATCATAACAGCTGGGGGTGTGTAGTAGGTACTCAACAAATGATTATGGAATCGACTTTATTTTTCTTCATCAAAACTTGGTTAAAGTACTAGTTTATAGTTTTTAGCTTTTTGATTTTTTTCCCCCTATTCTGAATGTCTAGATGAAACATGTCAACTTTATAAGTTAAAATAATTTAAAATAGTGGCAACTTAGTAAAATGGGACATGAACTAGAAACTAGAAAGCAGACAATTGCCATTTCTCTCTGAGTCCCAGAATTGAGAGATGGTCTTAAGATAATTCTGGCATCTTTGGCTTTAGAGAGAGAGTGCAGCCCCCTCCCCGCCTACATTCTCCTAGCCTTGGGGCATCTCTCTTAAGAGTCTGGGAGTTGGGAAAGATTTTGGAGCTGCCTGATGGGACCTGCTCATTTTATAAAGGACAAATCAGAGCCAGAGGGAGAAGCACAGGTGCTGGCCTGAGGCCCTGGGACACTGGACCACTGGACCACGGTCCGGGTGTGAGGGTGGCATGGAGGTAGGCGCAGAGGGGCAGTGGTGTAGTGGTGTGCTACAGCAGCCAGGGCTGCTTGGATTTGCACCTTGTCCCCAAGCCTTGTAGCTTTGTGACTCTGGCACATTTTTGCCCTCTCTGCCCCGGCTTCCTCTGTGACATGGGTCGGTAGGTCCTGTAGCACTTCTCAGGGGTCCGAGAACAGGAGCCGTCCCTGTTGCCCTCCCCTCCGCTCTGCTTGGTCCAGGAAAGAACGCAGCCTAGTTGTGCTGAACATGAGCATTGGTTGTCCGCTTTGACTTCCGGGTGAAAATGCGAGCAGCCTGGGCCTGGGGTGTAGCTCAGTGGGAGAGCACGTGCCCCTCATGTGAGAAGCCCCAGGTTGGAACCCTGCTCTGCAAGGGAAAAATACAAACAGAACAGTTGCTTATTTGTTTCAAATACTGTCCAGTAATGAGCAAATTCTTGGATGGAATCAGATGAGCAATTTCAGATGGAACTGCCAGGCCTTAGCACAATAGCCTGCTGAGCAGAGTGACCAGCTCTAGGTTGAGACTGGCCCTCGGACTGCAGTCCTGCTGTGTCTGTGGCCTGATCAGTTACAGCAGCTGCAGCCAGGCCAGGGTAAGGCCCTTTGTCAGCTGTTCCAGCCCACTTTGCTACATTTAGAAATGATTTAGGTGGCTGTATTTTGGTGTGCCCAGTTAGTAATAGGATGAGTTAAAGCAGAATCAATATGGTGAGCTGGCTTCCTACCCAGATTTAAATTGTCACCAAATACTTGATTGCTAGGGGTGGAAGAGAACTAACTGCTTCATTCTGTTTCCCAAAGTGGAGGCCTTGGAGTCTTCCAGCAGCCTTCTAAACAAAGTCTGTTTGATTCATGTAAGATGTCTCGCGGAGGGCCGTTCACAGAGGACAGAGTGGAGGATGTGAAAGCCCTCGTCAAGATAGTGCCTGTGTTCGTGGCTCTGATCCCTTACTGGACAGTGTATTTCCAGGTGAGTGTGCATGCTGGCTGGACAGCCATGCCCAGGTGCGCTGCCCGCACGTGTTCTGTCCATCACTGAGGGGATTTTCCCCCATGAATCTCTTAAGATCTTTTGTTTTAGACTCATTTTGGATGCTTTAAAGATTTTGAAACCCTTTTCAAAAAAGAAGCTAAGAATGGATGTGCTTCTGGTTTTCTGGGCCCTCCGTTAATTTAGTTTCAATTTGGATAACTGGCAGTTCTTTTCCAAAATTATCTCGAGAACTTCTGTGATGACCAAATAATTGATGTGTCCACTTTACTCTTGAGCTGCCAGCAGTTCTGAGGGTTGTCCCGGGGTCTCCCACAGATGGTTGGGAGGGGTAGCCATGGTTCTCGGACACCATGTTTAGTGCACCTATAACAGTCCTGCTTTCTGTGCCCAGATGCAGACCACGTATGTTTTACAAAGTCTTCATTTGAAGATTCCAGAGATTTCAAGCGTTACAACCACTCCTCACACGGTAAGACCATCGAACTGATCTGACATTGACTCTTGAGTTAGATGATGGATAGACCCCTGCTGCCAACTGTAGACACCTTATGCATTGACATTCATAACTAGACTAAAAGTGTTCTTACTGGAATTCAACCTTCTTGTAGGGCATGCTTTGCCAGTGGTCAGGCCGTTTATCAGATTGAATTGACAATGTCAATCTCACATTAATTAGTATTTTCATCTGACTGGCCCCCATCAAAGCGCAGAACGAGATCCATTTAGAAATAAGTGTTTCCAGTTCAGGGTCTTGGAATGGAGAGCTGCTTTCCTGGGTTGCTCTGGGTGGAGATGATGTCCTCTGTGCTATCAGGGAGGGCTGCCCCCAGGCTGCCAGCCCAACACCTCTTGTGTTCTGAACCCAGTTCCCAGCGGCCTGGCTCACCATGTTCGATGCAGTGCTCATCCTGGTGCTCATCCCGCTCAAGGACAAGCTGGTGGACCCCGTCCTGAGGAGACACGGCCTGCTGCCGTCCTCCCTGAAGAGGATCGCTGTGGGCATGTTCTTCGTGATGTGCTCTGCCTTTGCCGCGGGTGAGCGCCTCCCCATCCTCCCTGCGGCTGCTCTGCTGCGGTGGTGCAGATGTGTGCGAGCAGCATGTTGCTCAGGAAGTGTGGGTGCTGGAAAAGGCAGCCACCAGGTGTTTTCTAAGGGTTATTCTCTATTTTCTAATTTTTCACTGTGAACGTTTCAGTCTTCTTCCTGAGAATACCTCGTCACTTCTTCTAGACCAAAGACTCTAAAAGGGGCTGTCCTCTGCCACCTGGTTTGGATTTGGAGTAGAGGCTGCTACATGGATGCATGCTCCAGAACTGAAGTGTTCTGAGTTTCTCAAGGAGAGTCCACCTTCAGTGATCAGCCTCAGCTCTGTTAGAGGCTTCAGAATGCCCCAGAATTCTTTGAACTTTTTTTATAGAAAAATTTTTTGTGCATCTTCCTAGGGAGGAAGATTTTATCAGATTGTTATAGTCTCTTGGGCCTAAATATCAGGAATCGCCTGAGTGTGTGTGTTCCAGTGAGGGGAGTCCCTCCTTTGAAGGGATCCTGTCCATTTCTCCTTCTCATTCTGATATATTGTTTCTCTTTTCCTCATAAAGCTGACCTATTGCTGACTTTTTTAATGTGCTCTGAAGTTCCTCCTTCATTAGTATTTGAAGGTTATTGAACCATAAAATAACTTAGTTATATGATAGGGAAGCTGGTGTTGCTGACCCAGCTGTGTACAGCTGCGGCCACGAGGACTGCGCCCTGGAGCTCCTGTCCTCCGCGAGCCTTCCTCGCCGCCTTCCTCGCCGCCTTCCCGTGGCCAGCTGTGTAGCCACACAGTGTTGAGCAGGCGTGAGGAAGGTGTTCTGAGGCTTAGGAGATCTGTATTCAAGGAGCCAGGAGATTGTAGAAGACTTGCCTTTTCTTTTGAGCAAACATAATTAAAGTGAGGTCTGTCTGAGTGCAGTTTTTCCTGAGTGCTCTCCCTAGCTCAGTTTCTCTTCAGAACTGTGATGCAAGAAAGCACGATTGAGTTGCAGCAGCACTCTGCTGGCTCGGCGGAGAGCGCGTGCCGAGTGGGTCGCCTGGAGGAGGAGCGGGCTTCTGTCTGGCTGTCTGTGCGGGCCTAGCTTTGTCCTCCCGTCTAGCTCCCGTCTCCCGGGGTATGGGCCTGGACGGTGCAGCGGCCTTTGCAGGCTGCTCTCTCCCCTGCCCTCACATGGTGCTGCCAGCTGCTACTATTCCTGGGACTCCACTGAATGCCCTCTTTGGTCATGGCTTTTGTCAGAGGAGAGTTAACCACTGATGTGCAGCAAGCGTCTGGAGCTATGTGCAGTCTAGCCATGGTCTTAGATTAGTCCACGATCTTTACTGCCCAAGCATGGCTGCTCCATCTGCATTGTCCTGGACTTTCTGTGCATAACTGAATTGCTTTTGGGGGGTAGAAATGGAACAAGGTGTTCACAAAGTTTATACTGCCATTTTTGCATATTATATACTTAACCATTTTTTCATGTCAGCAATTACATGTTGAAATTATCTTTTTGGTTGGGAGGTACCAGGGATTGAACTCAGGGGCACTCAACCACTAAGCACATCCCTAGCCCTATTTTTTTGTATGTTATTTAGAGACAGAGTCTCACTGAGTTGCTTAGCGCCTTGCCATCACTGAGACTGGCTTTGAACTCATGGTCCTCCTGCCTCAGCCTCCTGAGCCGCTGGGATTACAGGCTTATGCCAGCACACCTGGCTGAAGTTATGCTTTTTAATGTATTCCATTTTTAATGTTATGTAATTTCTAAAAATCTGTCTCTTAGATGATTGATTGCAGTTTATCCACACAAGGCTGTGTGTGCACCTACACACACATATGCCTGTTTCCTTGGGATAAATCACTTGAGGGAATGAGATCTGTTCCATGTCTGAGATTCTGTTTTATGACGCACTTGCTGGTACTGATTATTTTCTTCTGTTATCTTTTTCTTCCTGAAGGGTAAGAACTTGTTGTAGTATTGTTTTAACATGCATTGCTAGTAGTTTTTCTTTCTCACGATTTATCAGCCATTTATGTTTTTCTGAGTGCTGCAATTTTTTGTGCTCATTTTTCTGTTTTGTGTTGATATGTTTATGGTTTAAGGGTTTTTAAAGAGTTATTAAGGTTTAAGGGTTTCTAAATTTTATTCTTCTTCTTTCTTTTTTGGGACCGGGGATTAAACTCGGGGACTCAACCACTAAGCCCCATTCCCAGCCCTATTTTGTGTTTTATGTAGAGACAGGGTCTCACTGAGTTGCTTAGTGCCTCACTGTTGCTGAGGCTGGCTTTGAACTTGTGATCCTCCTGTCTCAGCCTCCCAAAGTGCTGGGGTTACAGGCATGTCCACCGCGCCCAGCTTCTTTCTAAATTTTATTCTTTTTCTTTGGTACCAGGATTGAACCCAGGGGCACTCAACTATTGAGCCACATCCCAGCCTATTTTTATTTTTTAAGACAGGGTCTTGCTAAGTTGCCAAGGCTGGCTTTGAACTTGTGGGCATGGCCAGCCACCGTGCACAGCCTAGATTTTGTTTGTTAAGAATATCTTTCTGATTTTTTGTTTGTTTTTACGTTTGTGGTAGCTCACCACGTTTCTCCCACTTCACTTAAATCCGTAAGTCTTACTTTGGGGCGGTCCCTGGCTGCTTTATGTACTCCTGATTGCTCATTTTTGTTTCAGGGGATTATTTTCAAATGATCCCTTTCAGCTTCCAGTAACATTGTTTCTTTTCCTGCCTTCCTGGTAAGACAGCACTTTCTCCCTTCTAAGTTGTTGCCTAATTTCTAGAAATGTCAGGCTGCCCTCCTCACTGGCTGCGCAGCTCTTCCGGCAGGTCCGTCACAGCTCACTGTTGTGAGTCTGAAGTGCATTCCTGGTGGTGGAAGCCTCAGGCCTTCATTCTGGTGCTCGGTGAGGTTTGGGCAGGAATTCATGTTGAAATTTTCTTTTGGGGGGTGGAACTCTGTCCTTCCTGCCGCGCTTGGGCTGCTTGTATTTCGTGTTAACTCCCGAGGTTCAGCACTTGGAGGTTTCTGGAGCACGCCGTTTGCTGAGGGCTGAGTGGGCCAGTGTCCTCAGGGCAGCGAGTCTGCTTCCACCCTGGGCGCTGGCCTGGCCTGGCCTGTGGTGGTTTCATCGGGTTTGGTGTCTGGGCCATGTAGCTCAGGAGGGGAGTCAGTGAACAGTTGGTTGGTCTCTTTTCCTGTTGTCTGCAGAATATTTTAAAGTGATGAGAGTTCTCTTGCTGTTGCCAGGGAGTTCAGTTATTTGTCTGAAATATTCATCTGAGCCCATTACCTTTCCGAGAGGTAATTTGGTAACTTTTTAAAAAATCTTTTCTCTGATTTTGCGCAGATTTTCTTTTCTCTTGATTCAATTATTTTTTAAAAAGTCTCTAAACCATGCATTTTACTGAGTTTTAAGAAAATGTGTTAGAGATAAAAATAGTCTTAAGTAAATCTGTTGTTTCCTTCCTCGTTTCTAGTCGTGTATTTACGCTCTCTTGTCCGTCCTGCCAGAAGTGGTGCCTTTTGTGTTTCCACACAAGTGTGTCTTGATCACCCATTAACTGTTACTATGTTTACCTTTGTTTAAGGCACTGAAACAGTTTTACACTTCGTGTTTACACAAAAGAGGAGATGTACTGGCAGGATCTCGGACTCAAACAGAAGTTGCTCTGATTTGGATGTGGTTTCTCTTGGCTGTGTCTTCTAAGTGAAGAATTAAGTACTTTTCATTGGGTTTGTTTTCTGGTTTTTTTCCTCATTTATTGAGTTAAATTCCTCATTTATTTTTATTTATTTCTGTTTATTAGTTAAAACATTTTAATGCTAGAATTTGCTTGTTATTACATCAGGTATCATGTGCTTTGATTTATTATTTTGGTCTTTGTTGTTTCCTGTGAATGTTGAAACCTGGTTTTGGTTTCCTTTTTTCTCCTTGCTTTACTGGTTCGTATTAGCTATACGTAGCATTAGGGTGCGTTTTGACATCATTACCAAAGTCTGGTGTGACTTGCTCTAATTCAGTCCCCAGGACTTCCCCTTTTGTCCCCCTCCTGCTCTCCTCTCTATGTGACGGTGAGATTCACTGTGGCCGTTGCTGAGGCTGGCTTTGAACTTGGAATTCTCCTGTCTCAGCCTCCCTAAGTGCCTCCCTAAGTGCTGGGATTACAGGCTTGTGCCACCGTACCCAGCTCCCTGATTTCCTTTTGGACCCAAGAGTAATTTCAGATAATTTTTCATTTATTGTTACTGATATTTTTGCCTATACTTTTGTTAATGATGGTTCATTTTGTTGGGGAGTTTGGTGAGATCATGGGTTTAATCCTGTCTGGGGTTTTGAGGCTTCCTTTATGGCCTGATAGACATTCTAAAAATGTTTGTCAGGTGCTGAATAGCATGATTTGTCTGTTGTGGTATTCTGAAGTATGTTACAAACCAGACTTTCGCAGTGCTGGGGATGGAATCCAGGCCTCCACGGCTGAGCGACATCCCTAGCCGAGTCACATTTTTAATAGTAGGAGTCCTAAAACTTCAGCATTGGTGGTGGGCCTCAGGGTTCCACAGGTGAGCGTGAGGGCCAAGAGTAAGCCAGTAGGTCTCTGATGCCCAGGAAGGCACAGGTCCTGGCCAGCACTTTCTGGGTGCAGCACAGGCTTTGTGACATCTGTGTGCTGCAGCAAGGCTGTGGTGTCGAGTCTGGGCTATTTGGTTCTGTGCGTTGTCTGGCCTGCAGACCCCAGGAGTCCTTTGTGGTCTCCAGGTCTGCGCCTGGGTTTGCTTGTGGGTCTAGTTTGTAGCCCTTGTGCCAAAGAAAACCTTCCTTTTTATTGTCTGCTTGTTCTGAGAGGATGGGGCAGGCATGTTTCCCGCCAATTCTGTTTCTAGCAGCTAGCTCCAAGGTCCTTTGCTTGTCTTAGCAGAGTGGGATTCAGGTTTTCTCTGTGGATTGCATATATCATTTGTAGTGAGATGGCTCTCGGCAAGGAGGAGTGTGTGTGGGACCCTTCAGACCCAGCTCAGCTGCAGATCCTCTGAGACCCCACGTGTCACCTGATTGCAGCTCACTGTGACTGTAAGCTAGAGGAGGGCGTCCAAGCAGCCAGCAGAGGGCGGAGCACCAGCTCCAGGGCCACCGTGCACCTGCCTGCCATTGGCAGTGTGTTCTTGCCTCATTTTCCCCTACTCTCCTTTCTGATTCTGTTTGCCCGGTACAGCAGGGACGGGCCTCTTCTGTTGATGCTCTTGGGGCCACCTGGCTTCAGGTGTGTGTGCTTGTTTGAGCTGCTACAGGTTCATGACTTGATGGAAGCATGTGGCCCGTTTATCTCTGACACGGCTGTGTTGGTGGTCTTGGCGCCTGCATAGGTCTTCCTGATGGATGAGAGCTGCAGCTTGACTGGGAGGCCTCTCGGCTGTGGATTTGGAGAAAGTTGCTTTTTGCTGGGACAGTGCAGTTGAGAGATGAACTAAGCACATTTTGGAGTACAGATCCTGGAGTTTATTTCTTATCTCCCTGGAAATTGTGCTGTGGTCCTTTCCCATGCTTACATTTAAAAAAGAATGGCTTTAGAATATTCACTGCATCGCCTTCTTATCAGTCTCATCTTTCCTCATGTGTTTTTAATGAGTAAATTTCTATATGAACATTGGCTGTCAGTTTCCATTATTTCATTTGCAATTATAAGTTCTTAATTTAAAAAAAGAGAGAAGTGGGTAAGAGCCTTATAGGAGGACCACAGCCACAGACGGATGTTTAAGCCTACCTGCCCACGGGAGCAGTGGCTGCCCTGTGTGCCCTGCTGTTGGACTGGCCAGTCAGCCTGCACCTGCAGTAAGGTCCAGTCCTGGGTGTGCAGAGGTTGATTGTGCAGTTCAGTTCATTTGGTGCCAAGGTTCGCACCGTCCTGTGCAGGAAAGGCAGTGTCACTGTGAGCAGTTGTTGTGATCACGATGGTAATACGTCAGGGTCGCCTTGAGGCTGTCCTTGATGGGAAGGTACCTCAGCATCTCTGCCTGCAGTTAGGTGGGCCGACTGCTGTCCTTTCCCCAAGAGGACTACCTCGTATACCCTCACTTCCCTTTTATATGAGACAAACATGGACAAGCAGTCAGGTGTTTGAGGATTAAAGTAAACAGCATCTGTGTCACAAGGATGCTGTAGAAACACCAGTGGGCAGAGTTGGGGTGGGGGCCCCGGACCTCCAGGATAGCAGCCATGGCAGCTGTGGTGGTGCCATCCCCCCAGGGTTTCCAGCATCGTCTGCGGCTGTCGAGGGCAAGCAGAGTTCTAGTTTAACCACAAACGTTGATAAACACATGTACACTAACCCACTTGTAAATTCTAGGAATCCTGGAAAGCAAAAGGCTGGACCTTGTTAAAGAGAAAACCATCAATCAGACCATCGGCAAAGTGGTTTACCATGCTGCAGACTTGCCCATCTGGTGGCAGGTTCCGCAGTACGTGCTGATTGGCATCAGCGAGATATTTGCAAGCATAGCAGGTACGATTTTGTTTATGTGCACAGCACCTGGTGTTTCTGTTAATCGTCGGGTCTTTGTGTCACCTGGAGGGAGCTGTGGGTTAGAACGTGGCTGCTTAGTGCATGCTGACGCCGCAGCAGTGGTTCACAGGCACGCACTGCCTCCCCTCTGGGTGCCTTAGAGGAGAGAGGGAAAATCGCCTCTGTTGGGTCTGGTGCTTGCAGAGTGGCCCCGAGCCCGAGGACGGGAGCCACATGCACTGCTCAGTGCTGTTTGTGCAGATCTGGTTTTTTTTTTTTTAGATGAATATCAATTTATTATATAAAATATAGGCATGTCTGAATTTTTGCAAATGTAGATAGGTATGGCTATTTATTTATTTTATTTATTTTATTTTATTTTTATTTTTTTTTCTCAAAAGTTGCATTTTAATACATGTTATCAAACATAACAGAAAAAAAACAAATTTTCAGAAGCTGTACACACTGTTCACTGAAAACATTTGTTGAGGCAAATAGAAAAAAAATTGTTACAATCATAATTTTTCTAACTTTGCACAAAATTATAAGCAGATTAAATTCTTCATATTAAACACCTTTATATGCACTTTCAATGAACATTATATATATATATATTTATATATATTTTTTATCAACCATCTTTACTATACCCATTCCCCTTTCCTGCCCCCTGCCGCCCCCATGTCGCCTCCAGTGTTTCTCTATTTCTCTTATGTTTCCCATTCCCACCTCCCTTATTCATCAGCATCCACTAATCAGAGAGACCATTCGGCA
>CM053407.1:124962509-125202748 GCA_028644305.1 Xerus rutilus | reverse complement strand
GAATTGTGCTGCTATAAACATTGAAGTGGCTGCTTTACTGTAGTGTGCTGTTTTTAAGTCTTTAGGGTATAGGCCAAGGAGTGGGATAGCTGGGTCAAATGGTGGTTCCATTCCAAGTTTTTTAAGCAGTCTCCATACTGTGCAGATCTGGTTTTTAGGACATGTCCTCGCAGGCCTCTGTCCCTGTTGAGATTATGCAGGGTGTGCACTGGTGTGTTCTGGCCACTGGGTGGAAGTGGGAATCAGTGATTCCCAGAGTCTGGAGCAGTGCCAGGGTCAGGGGCAGTGGAGCCCCCCCCCCCCCCCAGGGGCTCGTGCAGCACTGGCCTGGTGGGTCTGAGGGGTGCCTCACCTCAGAGTGGTGTTTGTTTAGGGTGCCTCCCGTGTCTCTGGGTCCAGTCACTGTGTGTCTGAGCTTACAGATGGGCCTGCTGACGTTGATTTAAAACTGATTTCTTTGAAATGGAATCTTAGCTGGGTACAGTGGCACACGCTGGTAATCCCAGTGACTCGGGAGCCTAAGGCAGGAGGATGACAAGTTCCAGCCCAGCCTGAGTGCCTTAGTGAGGTCCTGTAAGATCTGCAGATGAGCTGGGCATGGAGCTCAGTGGCGGAGCACTTGCCTAGTATGTATGAGGTCCTGGGTTCTACCCTAGTGCTATAGAACCAAGAAACAGAATCCTTAGGGAGAACCCCCAGTGTAATGTGTGTACTTTTTAAAAGCTCTTTACTTGAGAATACAGAAAAGTTGCTTCTTTGACAAGCTCTTTCTATGGCGAACTAACCATTCTAGGAGCTGACATCAGCTCAGGTGTGCCCTTGAGTCCAGGCTTTGCTACTTCCTGAGTGCCTTCAGGACTGAAGTCATGTGGGCTGGGCGGAGGAGGGAAGCGATTGCCTCCCTGGGCCTCCCAACCAAGTGCAGCTGCCTTCCTGCACCAGGTGGGGCAGCGCACCCATCAGTGGAGCTGCCTCAGTGCACCAGGTGGGACAGAGCGCCCACCAGGTGTCAGGTTCTCCTTTTACACAAGGTCCTCCCTCTTCTTCCCCTAGGTCTAGAGTTTGCATATTCTGCCGCCCCCAAGTCCATGCAGAGTGCCATCATGGGTCTGTTCTTCTTCTTCTCTGGCGTCGGATCCTTCGTGGGCTCCGGGCTGTTGGCACTGGTGTCTGTGAAAGCCATCGGATGGATGAGCAGCCACACAGACTTCGGTAAGAGCTTGTGGTTTTGAAAATAACCGCAGCATGGCTGATGGGTGTGGGTGAGCGAGGTGGTCTTCACATGGGCGAGTGGGCGAGCCTTTCTCAGGGCATGGGACCACTTGCCGTCAGGAGCCTCTGCTCACTCCAGAGGCTGTGGCCACCCAGCCATGCCCTGCTGAGCCACTGGTGAGCTGCTACTGGGCGTCCTTGACTGATGCTATGTGGTGTGCGACTGCGTCCTGGGGAGCGGGGTCCACGTCACGTGTTCTCTATGTAACTTGGTTTGATGTATTTTTTTTTTCGTTTTTCTGACAATACTTTTGTTTTCTGATATGCAAAAGACAAGGATAGATAAGTAGCTGATTTTAATAAACACATTGCTCATGATCAGTCATAATAGAATTCTGCAATTAATGCCAGTAGGTGGCATCTTGGGTTTTGAACAAAATCACTCAAAAGATGAGGGTTTTGCTCTCTCCAGATTTATCCTAGATGGGGCTGCAGACTCCCTTGTGTTTTGAGTGTGCTGTCTGCACACAGCCTGTTGCCTTCCCTCTTCTGCCTGCAGCCCTTGCTCTGGTTCACTGGTACCAGCCATTGTGGTTTGTTAGTCCCCTGGAAATCCATGGCATTTCAGGGACTTTTCTCTAGCTGCAGAGTCCCAGAGCCCTCCCGAGGTTGAGCTCAAACTCTTGCCCTGTGAGGTCCCGACGGAGTGTCCAGAACCCCAAGCTGCCGCCGTCCCAGTGGCCACAGTTGCCGACTGTCCAGCACTGTGTGCTGGTCCTGAGAGCAGTGGGCAGACCTGGGGTTTCCTTTCCCTCACAGTTCCCGTGAAGCATGAGCAGCCCTGGTGTACAGTGTAGCTCTTCCAGGAGGCCCATGCGCCCAGGGACTGCAGGTGCTGTGTGATCTGAGCACACAGAGGACTTCCAGCAAGAGCTCCCTGAGAGCAGGGCCCTGGGTCCCAGGGCACAACTTCTGCGTCTGTTTTTCTTCGTGCCCTAGAGAATGGGCTGGTTGCGTCATTCCCGTAGCTTCTGGTGCTCTGATGCCGGCTGGCTGCTCTCAGCTCTCACAGCTCTCCCCGCCAGCCTCTCTTCCATGGGTAGCATAAGCCTCCCGTCCTGAGCTTCCTGTCCGGCGTTTGCATGGTTCAGCGCACACACCCTGGCTGGCCTGGTTCTCTTGGATGTCGTTTCATGAGGGGAGCATTTTGCAGAGCGGACCCAGCCTGTGTGCCCTAGGCCTGCGCAGCAGCTTCTTGTTTTTCTGCCTGTGAGAGTTTGGATCAACCTGTGGTGTGGCCAGTGAATCCTGGGCCTGCCTCTCCTGCTGCCCCTTCCTCCCCTGGGAGAGAGCAGCTGTCAGGTGCCAACCCGGGGAGAGCAGGATGCAGTGCACCCCCTCGGAGAGACCCCTTCCCTGGAAGGGGCAGCAGCTGCCCGGGGCCAGGGCACCTGTCCTGGGTTCCCTCTGCCCTCCTGCGTCCTCCGTGCTCCTGCAGCGAGGAAGCGGGCCACCAGCTAGCTTAGCTTTTCCCATGGACCAGGAAGCCGCTATCCATAAAGACTCAAGACCCAGGTTTTGTCGCCCTCATCCTCTGCAGGTGTTTCTTTGCAGCCCCTTCTACTTAGATTGGAAGCAGCGTTCCTGTCCCTGTCGCGGGGCGCACTGGTCTTAGGTCTGCTGCTCCACAGTTTGACCTCCATTGTCACGTGGAACGTCTGGGCAGCCTTCCTTTGTGTGATCTGTCGCCCCCTCCCCACGAGATGAGATGAGCCAGGGCAGGCACCTGATGGCTCTCGCCTGTCTCCCAGCTGTGTGGCTGTCTCCTCTTGCTCAACGCTGGCGGCAGAGAGGCCTCTCTTGTCCGTGGGATTCTGTTGCACAAGTGCACCACAGCAGCTTGTGTCCCAGTGCCCGTGGCTGTCGTGGAGTCTCCCGTGTGGGCGATCATGAGTGGCACTGTTGTGAGCACCCTTGCTCGTGTATGTTGCTACACTCATTTTTGAGGGGCTCAAAAGTGTGTCTTATAAAACAAAAGCCCTCTTGACTCTCTTCATACGCATCACCTTCTGTCTACAAAGAGGCCCAGGAAGGCCCAGGACTGGGTGGTGGGCACTGCTTCTTAGGTGCTAAACGTACCACTGAAGTCCCTGTGTGGTCCAAGTGAGACTGGTTCTGGTGAGGCTGGGTATGGACTTGGCCTGCAGACTGTGCCGGAGGCCGGCACAGTGTACACTCTGCTTGGCCTGCCAGCTCTGAGCTTTGTGAGGGTTCGGGGGAGATTCGTACTTCAGAACTGGCACATGAGTGCCATCATGGGTGCTTAGGCCTTCTTGGGCCAGGCAGCGTCCGTGCTGCTCCTGGATTGGGGGTGGGAGAGCAAGCGCTGAGCCCCCAGGCTGGTGAGGCTCCGTGTGCAGGTGCCCAGAGCAGATCCTGGGCTGTGGCCAGGACTAAGCCCATACTTAATAGTGACAGTCAAATAGAGCGTTAGCCTATTAGAAATCCAGGAGTTAGCAGTTCTCTTCCCAGATCAATACACGTAGGAGACTCTTGTTTTCCTCAGACTGTATGAATCAGCACCTGGGTGAACACGTGTGCTGCCCCTGCGCGTGGTAACTTGATAACGGCATCATTAGCCGCGGGGTCCTCATGAGCTGTGTTCAGAGAGAAGGGGCTTTCAGAATCACCCAATGAAAGACCTTGAGAAGGAGGGAAGTCTCACTTTTTCAATGAATGAGTCAGTCAGTGCCTTTGAGGCAGGTCAGAAAGCACGGCAGCTCCCTCTGCATGGAGACGTGGCCTCGCTGGCTGCGTACACCTGTTTCCCTCGTCTCTTTGGAAATTGCTGGAGTTGCTTCTCAGCGGGCATCAGTTGGTGTGGATGGCATACTGTCTGTGGGCCCGTGGGGACAGGCAGTGCTGCCCTGGTGGCAAGAGGGTGAGAGGCTTGGAGTGGCCTCCATGTGCAGCTCGCCACGCTGACGTCCTGCACCATCTCCATGCATGCGTCCTGTGTGTGCATTTAGTGATGATGTCCGTCAGGCTTTGGAAGCTGTGCTCTGAGGGGAAGACCACGGGCCTGTAGAGTCGGGGGTTCTGCACCTGGACGTAGAGCAGGGATCTCAGCAGCGGCACCCTGACGAGCGCAGGCACACTCGGGAGGCTGCAGGAGCGGAAACCAAGCAGACCCCAGGCTCCTGCACTCCAGCCCTGAGGCTCAGTGTGTGCTCGTGACCTTGACCTGGGCTCTGTTCACCCTCTTGGTACTTGTTGAGAGTTCAACGCTGTTTTAAAAGCCACAGTGGCTTGGGACGAAGCTGGTGTTCAGTGTACCAGTATACGTCAACACTCGCACCAGGGATGTGGATTCATCAGCTGAGTGGCAGCTTGAGGACGCTAAAACCTGAAGACGCTTAGGAATTCTGAAAACAAGCTTGATGTCCCTGTGGCACGTGGACTGTGTACCCCCCTGCCCGCCCCTGCTCACAAAGGGTACACTTTAGGGTTTCCACAGTGACCTGCACAGTGACCCAGAGCCCACAGGCCTGAGCAGGCTGCTCCTGGGCCCTCTGTGGAGGAGAAAGGCATGGGTGGCGACCTGGGAACAGCACAGCAGGGCCTGGTGCAGAGCGCCCGGCACGCTCCTGTGCACCTCAGCTCCGGGCTGGGCTGGGCTCTGAGCGCAGGGCTCCTGAGCTGGCTGTGGTGAGGCTCCCGTGGAGGAGGCTGGAGGGAGTGGGCGTGCTGCCACTGGCCAGGCACAGGGAGCCGGGCTCTTTCTTCAGGCGGATTTTTATTTGGAGGAAAACAAAATTAGCGCAGCACGGTCCCCTCCTCCCGCTGCTGTCCCGAGGCTGCTGGCTGCCCAGCTGGCCTCCGTCCTTGCTGCTTCCCTGCTTGGACGCAGCTGGCTCCAAGCTAGTGGGTGGCAGTCCTCCATGCTGGGGAGCTGCTCCCAGCTCTGGGTCACTGCTGCTGCTTTTGGGGGGTCTTCAGGGTCAAAGGTGGGTCGGGACTGGAGGGCAGGAGGGTACAGAGCCTGGGTGGGGGTGGCTGCTGCAGGGGCACTTCCCGAGGCTTGAATGCAGAGGGGTGGGTTTCTGTGGTGTGCCCATGGTTTCTGCAGTTTATCTTGGTGCCTGTGGGGCTGAAGCCACACCCCATGCTGGGGGAGCCACTGGTGGAAGTCTGACGGCCCTTTTCTCTCTCCCTCCCTCCAGGCAACATCAACGGTTGCCACCTGAACTACTACTTCTTCCTGCTGGCCGCTGTCCAGGGGGCCACCCTCCTGCTCTTCCTCATCGTCTCCGTGAAGTATGAGCGGCATCGATCCAGAGCAGATGGAACGCCTGCTAGCGCCCGGGCCTGACCCGAGAGCCCGTGTGGTTCTGGACTGAGCGTGGGGCTGGGTGGGCATGGCCAGTGGGGGTGGGCTCGTGGGGCTGGCCGCCTGGCTTCCTGTGCTGGCATGCCGTCTGCACCGGTTCCCCTTCCCTCGGCCCAGTGGCCTAGGTAAGTGCCTTCCTGTGCTCTGCCTCCAGGCACCCGGCCCTCCCGGAGCAGAAGGCAGGGTTTATGTGTGTTCTCCTGTCCGCCAGGGGCTCTGGTCCTGAGCCGTTTGCTCTCCTTCCAGAGCATGAGACTGAGACCACAGAGCCTGGGGCGGCTGTGGCTGTGGCTGTGCTGGCTGGCTGCCTGCTTTCTTAAATATCGTCCCTTCTTCCCCATAAACCCCATGAGTGCCCCTTTAAAAAATTAACAGCACTCACTTCTGCTGCGGAGAGGAGGGTTCTTGGAGTGAGAGTGTGGCAAGCACAGTGGGGTTATGGGGTCCTCTGTTGGTTCCTTCCTGAGCCACCATCTTGCCATCCCCTTGTTCTGGGCTGGTCAGTAGTGCGTATTTCATCTGCTTTAAAAACACTTCCTAGACTTTTGATGTGACTTATTTTTAAGCAGGAACGAATATCTGATTATTTAGGACCATGTGTCCTATCTCAAGCTGCAGAGCCACTTACGGGGTGTTTTGAACCCTGCCCAGACGGTCCTGATCTCTGGTTTTATTTTGGATACAAGTGGGACAGTCTGGCTGTGGGGAGAACTTCTTGTGAACAGAATAAGTGTAACGGAAACAGTTGAAGCAAGCAGTGTGCACTCCAGCTGTGAGGCTGGTGGCCGACTGCTGTGTTGTTGATGTATCTGGGGTTCTGAGTGTGTCCACTAAACTATTCACTGTGTGTGGCGTGTTTTTGGTATAATTTTATTATAAAAGCATCTCAAATGTGAGACCCAGAATGAGTTCTCTGAGCGGTTTGTCCACGCTGCCATGGTCAGCCTCTACACAGATTTGGGAGGATTCCTGGTTCCCACGTTCCCGTGCCTCCAGTTAGGGTTCAGATGGGAAGTCCTGCTAAGACGCCCCCCACACAGCTGCTCACTGCCAGCAGGGGTTCCCGGCCCCCATTGCCGCAGCTTTGCCAGGAAGACCCTGACAAGGAAACCTGCAGCAACAGGGAAGCCTTTGCTCTTGGACAAAGGGAAGAAGAGCTGTAGAGAGAGCCCGAGGGACCTACCCTGGCCCCGCCCGCCGGTGGACAGCAGGTGGTTCTTGGTGGGGCTGGAAGTGTGAGCCTGCTTGGGAAGGAGGGAAGGAAATGGGAGACGTTTTAGGGAAAGTCTTCTCCGGAGGCAGTCCGTCTTCAGGGTGTACCGCATGCGCGGACTCACTAACCTGTGTTGGCAGAAGCCACATTTCCTTCCAGGAGCTTGCCGCACAGGGAGAGCGCAGAGCAGGTGCCAGGACTCAGCCCTTTTTGTGTGTGCTGCTGTGCAGGTGCCCTGCGCAGGGGCTGGTGGCCGATACTGTACTTCCCCTCGGTCCACATTGCACACGCTCAACACTGGGAAGGGGCGCTCTCCCCAGAAACGTAGCTGGAGGACTGGCAGGCGCCAGGTAGCGCCTGTGATGGAATGACAGGTATACATTTGGTCTCTGCCTCGTTCCTGGCACAGCTCCTGAAATCCTTGATTCTTTTCTTCCTGTACTTGGCCTTTGCCTTTGGTGGTTTCTGGGGTGCTAGGAGCTCCTTGTCCTAATGAGGCCATCCTCAGGATGGGAGCTGGCACCTGGTGAGGTCACCCTGTCTGCTGCCCTGGGAAGGGACGCAGCAGGAGGAAGTCATGGGCACCTCGGCTGTCCTCCTTGGAGTCTTCCTAAAACCCCAGGACAGGCTGTGGAGAGTTCCAGGCTGCTGCCCGTGGAGGGCTGGAGTGTGGCCGCCTGAGGGCCCTGGGCTGTGCCCCTGCCTGCACACTTGCCCTGAGCACCTCTTTCCTTGGGCTGGTCATCTGTGCCCTTTGGGATATCCTTTGTAGTCAGTGGGCAGCCCTAAGTGTCTCCCTGAGTTCTGGGAGCCTCTCCAGCACATGGTTTAGACTTGAGCAGAGGGTGGAGAGTGGGGACGAGGCTCATGCCCTGTGCTCCAGGAGTGAGCAGGAGCCCCCGTGTGCCCCTGTGCTGTGGGGGGGGCCTGGGAGCAGGCCTGCCTGAAGCCCGGCCATCCGCTCTCCTCAGCTCCCTTCCAGACACGGCCCCTGCTCTCCAGGGAAGAGGGAGACCTCAGAGGACAGTGTGGTACTAGGAGGCGCCTCTGCGGGGCTGTGTGGTCCTCTGGCTTCAGTCAGGGCCCGGTAGTCTGGAGCCGATGACGGGCAGCAGGCCGTGGTCCTGTGCCCTGTTCTTCACCTGCTGGAAGCTTCCGCCACATGGGGCCTGGGCCTCTTCCAGCCTGTGCTTGGTTGAGGTGGCCTGTTCTCCACGGGGCAGGTCACACAGCACCACATCTCCCCTGTTCCCTGGGCCACAGGTTCCACTTGGTGCAGCGGCCCCTGCTCTGAAGACCAGAGTGTAGAACCAAGGAGGTGACGTCACTGTGGGCCACACTGATTCGCTGCTGTCACAATGGACCTGAGGTTCTATGGAGATGTTCCAGTGGGACAGTCACGTGAGTGGCTACGCTAAAATGTCCCAGCACCTTGTCCTTTAAGACGTAGGTTCTATTAAGGGAACTAACACACGAGAACTGATTTGTTGAGTTGGACCCTATTAGACCATGAGCAGGGAGAATTAAAGGGAAGGAAGCAGGTTAAGCCCAGTGACAGGAAGCTGGGTAATGGGGACACGTGTTTGAGGATTCCACACTAGCCAGGCAGCACTCGGGTTTGAGTGGGGTGCATGGGAAGGAAGCCAGTGCCGTGTGGACTGAGGGAGGCCAGCCCAGACCCCAGCTGACACACCTGGGCCCTGGGCTCGAAGGAACCGCACTCCACCTCAGCAGGTGTGCCCCTCCTGCAGTCGGTAGGAGGAGCTGGGCAGCCGCAGGGCGGCCGCCATGCCCAGATGGGAGCTGAGGCGGGCGGGGCAGCTGCAGTTCCCTTGGTCAGTGCTGCCCTCTCGGATTTTTTGCAAAGTGTGGTCTGTGTGTTCTTGCCCCCGCCCTTCCGCGCTGTGCTAGTCATCAGATTCTGCCTCAGGGTCTTCTGGGGACAGTCACTGGGAGGCACACCCATGCCTGGGTTCTTGCGCGCTTGTGGCCAGGCGCCTGAGCTGCAGTCAAGCAGGGCTCCCACCTGACTCTGGCACACACTGCTGCTGTTGGGGCTGAGCCCTCACGGGCCCGTGATGGAGGGTGGCACTGCTGGAGAGCCAGGCTGTCCTGAGGGAATCAGAAGAACAGAAATGAAAGGGCTTCACAGTCCCAGCCTACGGGTAAACTGAACGTCGCTGGCCAGGGTGGGGCTGGGCTCCCAGCCTGTGATGTCCTTGCATGAGCCATGTCCTCATAAGGAGACCTGGAGCAACCTTGAGGGGCACGGGGGAGCCAGCCCACCCATGGCCCAGGGGCACGGGGGAGCCAGCCCCCTGCAGCCTGGGAGTGGAGGACATCCTAGGGACACCATCTTACATGCTGCAGCAGCACAGGAGCCAGCCCTGGCAGCTGGCAACCAGAGTACCAGACCTGGATGCCACCTGCAGAAGCCCTGGCATGCTGTCCCAAAAGTCCCTAAATAGATCACACTGTCATCCCCACAAAGTCGGTAAGATTCTAGCAACTGCTCCAAGGCCGGCAGTGCTAATGGCCAACAAGATTAAAATTTCTTTGACAGATCCAGACATGGAGGTTTATGCTTTATATCACTGCATAAATTTACTTTCTCAGTGCAGATACGGACTTGAGCAAAAATATCAATTTAAGGAAACTAAATTAGGACCCATGGCACCGTGAAGTCGTCCAGACGCCTACACATAGCACCTCCACCAGAAGGCGAGTGTAGCCATGCCACCCTATTTCCTCTTCATCGTTGGTCCAGGACTTTAATTTTTCTACATCCTGAACACAAGCAGTGTGTTCCTGGAGTCGGAATTGTGGCAGGCTGTCACATTGATTGAAAGTCAGACTCCTGCAAGCTTACCAGGGCAATTATACAACACTGCACCGTTACCTACGCGGCTCTAACTAGGGTCCCATCCCTCCAGATGGCTTGTCCCTGTAGCTGCTGTCCCTATTCCCACTGCAACTGAAAATCCATCAGGGAAATCAAAGAAAAGGGGAACTTGGGGCTGTCATTAAGTGCTACCTGTCTTGAAAGCAGAAGGCTGCTGGTGGTAGCAAGCTCTGCTGCTGCGGGTATCTTTGCAAGGTCTGCCTCCTTGGTGGCCCGCCTTCTCCGTGGTTCCTGGTACTATGGCTCTTCCACCTGGGAGGATCCTTTGCCCCCTGGGAGTCCCATTCTGCATTGAGGAGATGTGTTCCAGCAGCCAGCCAGTACACTGAGTGGGGTAGTGGACGGAGGGCGTCCAGGGACCTGTGCCTGAGCTGGCCTCCTGCAGCAGATTGTTGGTAACAGGCACCAAACCTTGGCCTGTTCTCCATTTTTGATTTTTTTAATTTGCAAAGAAAAATCCTATCCGCATGTACAGCATGTTCTATGATGTGCATCCTTCGTCGAGCAGCTGGAATGAGCTGGTGAGCATGTGCTGATGCCCAGGTTGAGGTTTTGTGACGAGCACACTGCTGAGACTGAGTGCCACATGTTGTCAGCTGCAGTCACCATGTTATACACAGGACCATTGGACTGACCTCATTGCTTAGGAGTGGTGTGCTAAGTTTAGACCAGCGCCCTGTGTGGCTGATTTGTGGCCCTCCTGCCCCAGGATATTCATGTCCTAGTCCTGGAAACTGACAGAGGAGAGTTCTCAGGTGAGGGCAGAGCAGAGTCCATCGAGGTGCTCTGAAGCTAAGGAAGGCCACGCTGGGAAGGCAGGCACAACTTGAAGCTGGAAGAGGCCAGCACAGTCTCCCCTGGAGCCTCCAGAAGGAAGCAGCTTGTGCATCCTGATTTGGCCCTGCGTCCTGGGGCCGAGTGCTGCCAACGGGGAGCAGACAGTGGAGGTTCTCTCGGCCCAGTTCTGGAGGGCGGGAGCCCACAATCGAGGAGTTGGCCAACTCCCTTCCTGGTGAGAGCTGAGAGCCCCCTTCATGGTTCACCCATAGGCACTTGGTGGAGAGAGATCACCTTTTTTTGAGAGGAGGAGAGGAGCTTATTGTGTGTGGCCACTGTCTGCTGAGGGGTGCCTCAGTTCCATGGCAGTGCTGTCAGACTGGGGTCCTCATTGCCGACTATCCTAAGAGAGCAGCTCTGGAGCAGCCAGGTGGAAGAGGGCTGAGGCAGGGTATGGGGAGAGCCCGGGGCTTCTATGCCCTCTGGGCGGCTCCTCCCACACTACGTGCCCCAGCCCCTTCCTGTGGGAGGTTTGGAGGCTCCCTTGGGCACGATTGATGTTCTGCCTTGTCAGCCTTGAGGACAGACATAGAGCTTGAAATCATGTTCATCAGGCCCCAGTCCCACCACGAAGACTCCACCCAGACACCTCCCAAGTCCCTCCTGACACCATCCTGCACAAACAAGCAGCCGAACACCCAGTGAGCCCCACTTGTGATCCACGACCTCCAGGGTTGTAGGATAAACCTGCACTTCAAGCCACCCAGCTTTCGGTCATCTGCTCAGCAGTGATAGGGATGCGTGGATGGAAACTGAGCATAAAGACTTCCACACCACGCCCGTCGCTGTGTGGTGTTTTCAGAGCTGTAGAAAGCAGCAGCTGTCTCTCACTGTCGCAGGCAGCTTGCCGTCCCTTCCTGAGCCTTGTTCATTTAGGCACACCAAGAACAGTTTCCTACTCCAACTCCTCCATTGACAAGAGGGTGATTCCATCCTGTGTCCCAGGATCCAGGTTGGACACAAAGTCTGAGAAGGTGCCCAAAATCTCAGTAACCAAGATAGTGTTTTAATGCGATTCTAAAAGTCAGCATTAATGGGAAAATCCATAATGAGCAAGATACCACAATTTTATTGTTGTTAACTTGTGATCTTTGAATTGCTGAAATTGCAGGTGTGCACCACCACACCCAGCTAATTTTACTTACTTTTTTGAGTACTGGGATCGAACCTAGGGTGCTTTACCACTGAACTACGCCCCTAGTCCTTTTTATTTTTTAGTTTGAGACAGGGTTCCACTATGTTGCTAAGGCTGGCTTTGAACTTTTGATCCTCCTGCTTCAGCCTCCTGAATCACTGGAATTACTAGTGTGTCTAGCTAATCACAATCTTAAATTATGGCAAGACCGGCTGTGACCTCTGAGTGCCTGGACATGCTCATTCCCAGGATCCTCGCCAGCCCAGCAAAACCTGACTCTTGTGACTAATTGTCAGTGGGCAGTTTATGTGAACCCACGTCAACAAACGAGGATGTACAGCTTCGCTTCCAGTGCAGTCGTTTGTCTTCTGAGCTGAACATGAATAGATATTTCAGGGATGATCAGAAGAGACACCCTGTGAATTTACATTCAGCATCATAAATTTTAAGCCTGAACCAAGCTCAGTGGACCCTGAGGACTTCTTGCTTACTGCTCTTTAGGGCTTAGATATTTCAAAGACATAAACCAACCCCAGAGCTCAGCAATTTTCGAATGTCCTGGACACCGTGCTAAGTTCAAGCTGTCATTCACGGTGAGTTGTGGTGCCACAGGAAGCGGGAAAGTCAGGCGGAGGCTTGGCCTGTTTATACATCACTTACCTGCCACACCCCGGGCTGCCTGGAGGGTGCAGCTCCGTCTTAAACTGGGGCAGGGGGTGGGTGCAGGTGCACAGCACAGGAAGCAGTAGGGGCTCCTGGAGCTCACATTTCAAGAGGACAGTCCACAGCAGCAAGCAGGGACACTTGAGAACGTGTAGAGGTACCATGTTGCCCGTGAAGCTGAAATGAGGGTTTTCTCATCCAGGGACACTTGTGGAGGTGGAGACCAGAAGCCAGGTCGGGAGTGTGTGGAAGACCGTTTTAGGAAGAACCAAGGCTCTGGTCTGGGGACAGCTTGCTGTGTGCAGGGGACAGAAAGCAGAATTGGCCTGTGAGGGAGACAAGGGACTTCAAGAGGTGGAGCGATGAATGCAGGACAGGTGCTGTGCCTAGCCCTCCTGGCCAGGCCACTGGTGAGAGACCTCATGTCCACCCTTTGTGATGGGCCTGCTGCCTGGCGGCGGGACAGTGGATCTACAGGTGGTTTTCACAACGGGGATTTCCTTGAAAGCCTCCAATAGAAAAATTGAGTGGCAGAGAAAAATAGATCCCACCAAAAGGTGTGTATGGAACCCAGTCACTCGAGTTATTTTCCCAGCACCTCTTGGTTCAAAGTCAGTAAGATTACTGAGAATCCCTTCATATTTATCAGAACCAAATGATAATTGCATTTGTCTGTCTTTGCTTACTGAGTCTCGCGCCCATAGTTCACAGAGTAACAGGGACTTGTATCGTTTCAGATTGGCTTTTGTGGCAGGTCACAATCTGACACCTGGCCTTGCTTAGGAGCCCAGGCCAAGTGTGACCATGCCTCCGCCTGTCTCTCGCTGGATGACAGCTGAGATATGACCTCAGGAACAGGAATGGGGGCTGGGACAGCCCGTGTGACAGGAGAGACCACACAGAAGAGAATGAGCACACATGAGCAGTGGCCGCCACCACCAGTGCTGGGGTGGGTCCCGGGAACTTCTGCCCCTTGTGAAGGCACCTCACGAATGGGTACGTGAGGGGGCATTGCCGGCAGCCCATCCTCCATCACCAGGTGTGGCTCCTCGAGCATTGTCTGCTGAGCGGGTCCCGAGGCACCCCTTCCTGTGAAGTCAGACCCAGATGAGTCCATGAGGGTTTTGAAATGAGCATGGAAAGTGGCCAGCGTGCGGCAGAACCACACTACCTACCGGCAGGAGTCCAGGGAAGCATGTCCGCGGCCTGAGGCCCACAGCCCAGGAGGAGCCGAGCGGAGCTCCTCAGGTTCCAGGCACCACACTGGACAAGCACCTCAAGCACGCCTGCACGTGCCCAGGACTGAAACGCAGGAGTGGTCACGTCCCTGCAGCACTACCTTCTCCCAAATCGGTCACTCCTCAGAAACTGCACTCAGGAACCATGTTTATCCCCCAGGTCTGGAAGCCAGAGTGAGTTTCCAAGTCTGCACACTGGAGTAAGGCGGTCACCTCCCCAGCCTTGGACAGTTGGTGGGTGCGTGCGCATCCCAAGGTGGCCAAGGGCTGAGGTCACTGCAGGCGCCCGTCAGCCCTGCATGGCTCTGGGCATGTGCCCCACAGCAGGGGAGTGGTGGTTCAGTCCACCCATGTGCCTCTTTGTTGGCGTGCTGAATTATTCCATCACAAACCTTGCTGCCGGAATGACCAGAGTCCCCACTTCTGCTGTTCTGGAGGCTGGAAGTCAAGGTTCTGGAGGAAGTCCCTCCTCTCTTCCGACTCCGGGCTGTTCCCGCCCGTTGCCTCCTGGCTGGTGGCAGCTTTGCTCTGATCTCTGCCTCTGTCTTCACATGGCCCTGTGTCTGTGCATTCTCTCTCTTACAAGGACAGTCTCCTTGGATTTAGGGCCCACCCAGTCCAGGATGCCTTCTTCTCCATGTTTGCAGATTTCCTGTTTCCCAGGAAGGTCACCTTGTCAAGTTCTAGCCGATCTTGAGCTTTGGGGGACACTACTCAGATCACTACACTCAGCACTGGAAAGTCAGGAGATGTCACGTTAAAAATCCAGACTTCCAGGGGCTGGGGCTGTAGCTCAGTGATAGAGCGCTTGCCTAGCATGCATGAGGCCCTGGGTTCGATCCTCAGCACCACATATAAATAACAAATGAATAAAATAAAGATCCATCAACAACTAAAAAAAAAATAAAAAAATAAAAAATCCAGACTTCCAAAGACAGCGTGGAGCTGGTCAAGAGCAGATTCAGTTCTTGGGTCATCATGGGAGCTGGGCAGAGGACCTCCTTGGGAGGAGCATCATTTCTGATTCCCTGCCGTCCCCATCTCTGGGGCTGGGGGTTGGGGGCAGCGTGCCAGCTGTCCATCGCCTGCAGGGGTTGGGAGTAGGCAGAGCGCTAAGGATGCATGCGGCTTCCTCTGGGCCACTCAGTCAAACCAAATTGCCTGACTTTGAGGAGCCCAGCAGCAGGAGAAACACCCTTCACTCTGTTCCCAGTCCCTATGGTAGCAGGTCACAGGTTAGAGGAGAGCCTCCCTGAGCTCTCTGCCATGCGGATGACTCACATTACTGCAGCTTCAGTCAATGCAGCCATGACTCCCAAATGCATCAGCCCAGGTGGCTCCGACCTCAGGGAGCATTCCCCAGACAGCCTGTCCACGTTCTGGTCTTGCCTGCGTGAGAGGGCATCTCGTTGCTATTCCCGAGTCCACAAAGGTTCATCAGCACTGGAGAAGCCTGTCTATAGTCAGGGCTCTAAGCAACAGAAACCAACCCAAGGACTTACGCACAAGAGGATCAGCTTAAGTAAGTGAAAGACACTCCTGGGTGCCGGGGTGGCGGGCTCCAGCAGCTCACCTGCTATCAGTACTCAGTCTCTTCTGTCTTTGGATATGGTTGTATCTGTGTTGGCCTCACTCCTGATCCCCAGGGACCCCCTCTCTTCCATTCTGTCTGCATTGAATCCTGTGAAATTTGGGTTTCTTTCCCAGAAGTTCCAATAATAGTCTTAGAATTGATCCTTTCGATTCTCAAACCAGTAGGTAGACTGCAGGGAACGGTTCCTGTGGGATGCCTGTCTCCACAATAAGGGGGTGACTTTAAACAAATCCACAGGTGTCTGCTGCAGAGGTGGTTACCCACCTGCCCGTGGAGCCTCTGAGTCCCACCCCAGGCCCAAGTCAAGCCTCAGGAGCCAGGCTTCAGAGCCTCGGAGCAGGTCCCAGCCTAACAGCAGCCTTGCCTGCTCGTCGGCCACCTTCCCGAGCACGATCACCCAGCACTGCAGCCCCGTCTGTTCCCCGCTGCTGCAGGAGGAAGCATGTTGTCGTTATTAACATGCCGAGTGCAGGCCCGGTGGTGGGCAGGGCCTGGGCTCTCCATGGAAGTCCACTGACTCACACTCAGCGTCGGTCTTTGCTGGAGTGTTGACTTGGTGGTGGCCTTTGCATAGGAACCGGGTCCTGGAGAAATGGCCACTGAGCCCAGAGATGGAGAAGCACACACCAGGGAACAGCGAGGTCACGGGGCACCAGCCTGAGACCCTGAGGTTGTGGGGTGTGTGCCTAGGCCATGGAGGGCAGGCAGAGGGAAGCCATGCGGGGAGATGGTCCATGAGGGCCAGGGCCACGCTGGAGCACAGTCAGGCCACGCTGGAGCACAGTCAGGCCACACTGGAGCACAGTCAGACCACACTGTAGTGGTCAGGCCATGCTGGAGCACAGTCAGGCCATGCTGGAGCACAGTCAGGCCACGCTGGAGCACAGTCAGACCACACTGTAGTGGTCAGGCCACGCTGAAGCACAGTCAGGCCACGCTGGAGCAGGCAGGCTATGCTGGAGCACAGTCAGGCCACATGTGCCCGTGCTTCCTACCACATGAAGGCATGGGCGTCCTGTGGCTGCTCTGGCAACGTGCCCTTGCTCAGAGCAGAACTTCTTACTCAGTGCTGGGGCCAGGAGTCCGAGTCAGGCTGCCAGCGGGGCCCCACTCCCTCTGGAAGGTGGAGGGGTGCAGGGGCTCCCCTGTTCCTGTTTGTATAGCTGCTGGCAGCACACCGACCACTCCAGCTCGGCTTCCTCCCTCATGTCCCTGCCCTCGGTCATTCTGTCTTCCTCTGTCCTTTATTAGCACACCCATCATTGGATTCAGGGTCCACCCTTGTGCCTTCTCCTTAACCAGTGACCTCGGCAAAGACCCTCCTTCTGCAGGATCACCTTCCCATAGCCGCCGGGACGTGATTCCACCACCGCACCCTCTATTTTCTTAATAGTTTTGACTTGTTTTTCCCTAACCTGGGTGCAAGCAGCACAGAGCAGCTTCCCTGAGACCAGTCCTGGCTCCTCCAGGATTGGTGGCTGAGGACTGTGGGCAAACAGCCTCATCTCTGCTCTAGGTCTGCCTGATGAGGACAGCACCTGCCGCAGTGGTGCTGAGGGTCGAGCGAGAGAGCATCCAGACAGAACCTGGTCGAGTGCCCGGCGCAGCAGAGGAGCTGCTGTTACTAGCATGCGGCTTACTTTAGCAGGAAGCCATCACTGCCCTAAACAAAGCCAGAAAAGCCAGAAACAGCCAAGCTCAGCCACCTGCTGAGGGCCAAGGCCTGAGAGGTCGGCCAGGACCCCGAGGTGCCACAGCCATGCTCAGACCTGGCCGACATGCTCTGGATTTCCAAAGGCAAGATTCCCCATGGTCGCCTTGGTGTGCGCCCTGAAACACTCCTCACGACAGGTGGAAACATGAGCTGGGCTTCCTTCAGCATCAGCGGTGGCCATGCTGCGGGGCTGCCTCTGAGCCCTGCCTCGGAGTGACAGCAGCCTCCTTCCAGCCAGGGGCCTGAAGCCATATGCCAGGCCCTGCTCAGCCACCTCCCAGGGAGATGCCCACTCACCCGAGAGTGGGACCACTGACTGGCCCATGACTCTCAACAGCAGCCCACTCGTGCCACCTGTCGGCCCCTGAACAGGCCCCCCTTGTCTCCAAATTGTGCAGTGAGCGTAGGACCTGCCAAGGGCAGGACCTAGCAGCCGCGCTTCCCACACGCACACGAGCACGTGCACAAACCCACACATGCCTGCACACATTGACACATGCGTACATCGCACAGGCGTGTGCGTGAGCACACCCTCGGCCAGGCCCCAGTCAGCCTTGCCCTCGGACTGCAGCCCCTTTCTCTCTCTTCGCTTCCTTGACGCCTTGCGGTGAGCAGTTGCCCCCTCCCACTTCTGCCGTGATGTGCTATGCCACCACAGACCCAGAGTGGCAGAGCCACATGGACTGGAACCTCTGCAACCACAAGCCGACATGAACCTTTCTTCCCTTTAAGTTGTATTAATCAAGGGTTTTGTCACGGTTCAGAGCTAACCACACCCTGAGCCTCACTCTTTCCCAAGCCTGAGTTCAGTTGAGCATCTTTCTTTTAGGAGCTCCTGTAAAAGCACCGAGGTTCACCAGAATGGACCCAGGAGGAGGTCTTGCTTCTCTTAGACCAATCCCAGAGGCTAGGGGACATGCCCTGCTGATGGCTGAAGCATGGATCCCAAGATCCTCGCTGTGAAGCGAGGGTAGAGGAGGTGCCCACCTGGGCTGAGAGCCACAGACGAAAGCTGCCTTTTAACAGCAAAAAAGGAAAAAAATTGAGGAAAGCAAGACACAAATATCCTTTGTTTTCTGCATCCTGCATCCTTCAGCTGGCATCGTCTGAGACCAGATCTTGCTCCTCACACTTATTATAACAGTGTCAGGCAAGACCCCTGCCTAGGTCTGGGCTGCCTCTGGGCCTTGGAGGTCCTGCCGGAGGTGCCTCTTGGGACCAGCCTTCTCCAGTCCAGCAGAAGGGCGCTTCCCCTCCTGGGCAGTGGTCCTTTGCTGGCCCATGTTTGTCCTACCTGGATACTGACTGTGGAGCCTGCAGGCGCTCCGACCCCCTCAGCCTGCTCTTCCGCCACTCCAGGCTACGGGAGCTCCTGGGGGAGAGTCCATGTCTCGCTGAAGTACGTGGAGGGGAGGACACAGAGGGACGTGCTGGTGCCCAGGGTCCTTTGACAGATGGCCACACCTGGGAGGGCAGCTGGATGGATCTGAATAAACCTGAGGCGTGTGCGAGGGGCGGCGGCTGTGGCTAGCCCTTCCCGTGGCTCTTTTTCGTTTGCTTGGTTTTGGTACTGGGGAGTGAACTCCCCAGCAGCCTGGTCAGCACCTCACCTGTGAGATTCCTTCAGGGAGCTGCCGTTTATGCTCACGGCTGTGGTCTGGACCGTGCAGCCCTACTGTGCACACAGCGCCAGGGGGCAGCGGCAACATCACCCGGGTGACAGGACGCTTGGGTGCAGGTGAATCTGCACATCCTTGATTCGCTCAGCATTTGCTCAGCTCCTAGCACCGCCAGGCGCGGGGGGCCAAGCAGGAAAGAGCGGCCCAAACCCGTCCCATGGAGCGTGAGATCTGGCCGGGTGAGGAAAGGGAGTTGGGCCTACGGTGAGCAGGGAGACAGGGAAGACCAGATGCGCTGCCGAGAGTTCACAGCCACGTGGGAGTGTACACAAGGTCACTGAGGAACCTCGCCTGGGGACTTTAGGGAACAGGACACGTGAGCTGATGCCAGTGGGCACCGGAACCCACAGCGTGTTGCCCCTTTGGCCCTGTGCAGACAGTCCCCGAGACAGGGAAGGACAAAGACCTGACCCCACACCTGTTCAAAGGATGAGCAGAAAGCCAGTGGGGCGTGTGAGCCTGGGAGCCGTCAAGATGCACGCGGGGTAGGGCAGGGCAGCGTTGCTCATGGCCAGGGCTGGTGAGGACAAGGGTCTGACATCCACGCCGTGGCCTCTTTCCTGTAGCCAGTTCTGGCTCCAGCCAGCCAACTCTGTGTGGACCTGGTGTCCTCGATGGACTGACTTGAGCATTTGGGGCAGGGCAGCTCTTCACTGGCAGGATTGGCCCACGTGCCTGGGGGTATTTATTAAAGCCGCTAAATGCCAAAGGGTTCTGTACCCACCGTGAGGACCCCAGCTGCCCTTTGTATTATCCTCTTTAAGCAAAACCCATCCAAGTGAGGGGTTGAAGAGAGAGCCGGCAGAGGGGTTGAGGACTTGAGGCAGTGTCCTGGCACTCCATGGTGAGGCCACAGTCCCCCCTCACCCCAATGTTCACTTCATTCCTGAGCGAGCAACTCGGCAGGTTCTACAGAGAAAGGCTGGCTGGCTGGGGGCTCGGGAGGTGGGCAGGAAGGCTTCCCCGCCTCTGCGATGGATGCTGGCTGAGACTGCAAGGTGTGGCTTCTCCATGACGTGGGCTTCCAGCTTGATGATGGCTTCCAAGGGCAGTTGTCCTAGGAGAGAGCGATGCAGGATTTACGTGCCCTCCGGAGCCCTGCAGGGTCTCTTCTGTGGCCCTGTGTTTGCCAGAAGTGAGCTGCTAAGCCTGACCTGTCATTGAGAGAGGGGAGTGGTTTCCACCTTTTGGTGGGGAGTGTGGGCCTGTATGAAGACATGGCAGGTGGGTACAGACTAACCCCAGATCTCAGTGGCGGTACACGGTACAGCTTCCTGCTCATGTTGGTCCACGAGGGCTGCTGCATGTGGGGGCGCTGCTGTATCTATGCCTTCGGGGACCCAGGCTGCCACGGCCTCCTGGCTCCTCCCTCCTCTGGGTTGGTGGAGTCCTTTTCCAGCCATTCCAACAGGAATTCTGCATGGAGACTTAATAGCCCACATCACTTTTAAGGGAGGAAACATTTCCCACGCCATTTTCCATTGCAAGGGAGCCAGGTGCACAGCGAATTTGTGTGCCCAGGTGGCAGATTAAAGATGGTAGCAAAATACTTCAACACCCCTCTGGAGGGACTGTCTCTCCCCTCACCTTGAACCTGGGTTGACCTGTGTTTGTTTTCACCGAGGCGCTCAGTGGAGATGCTGTGCTCGCTTCAAGCTCAGCCTCCACCTTGGTCTGGGCAGAGCCCACAGCTGCCACTAAAGAAGTCCCACAGCTTTGAGGTGGCCCTGTTGTAAGGAAGCCCAGCAAAAGCAATGCCTGGCCAGGCCCAGTGGGTCCAGCCCCTGCCACCTAAGCCATCTCAGCTGAGCCTTATTGGAGATGCTAACCCACAGACACACAGGGTACAGTGATAATAAATTGTTGTGGAGTCCCCTGCAATGGGAGGTTATTTGTTATGAAGCAATCGCTGACTGAGACAGCAGGAAAGAGAGAACCCTGGTGGTAGAGAGCATGCTTGTTTCTGCTCCATCTCACTTTCCTCCCACCTCGGCAGGTGCACTGAAGCAGGAATCTGCAGTGTCTCCACAGTGGCTGGCTGGTGGTCCTCAGTCGCCAATGCCCATGGCGTGAGTGCTCCTGCCAGGGCTGATTTCTGGCTGTCAGTGCGGGTTTGAAGAGAAATGTGCAAGTCTCAAGAGTCATCTCTGGGCCACCTGCAAACCAGAGGCCTCCTTAGAACAGGGAGTGCTGTGATTTACGCATAGTGGCTTGGTACAGACAGAGTCCCCCTCGTGGCCTGTACCGTGTCCCCCTTGCTTGGTACTGTTGCCCCCCACACAGGAAGCTCCGCCCTCAGAGACCGAGGACGTCCTGACCCATGTTCTCCAAGGCTTGGCTCAGGTTCTTTCCAGGGAGGCTTCCTCTACCATGCTGTCTTGGGAGCTGCAGCCTCCGCTCTGTGCTGGGGCTTGCGGTCCCCTTCCCTGAGGGGTTTTTCTCCGCAGCACGTAGCACTTTTGAGCAACTGCACAATGTATGGTAGGGGTTCATACTCACTGCGGCCTCCCCAGGTGGCTTGGCTGCGTGAACTTGGAGCCCACCTGTGGCCAGGTGGGCTTCCTCCTCCTCCTCTCAAACCCAAGCCCCAGAAGATGCTCCTGGGGAGGGAGAGAGCAGGGTTCCTCTTCCATTCGGCCCTGTAGCAAGACACCCCTCATTTGAAGCTCAGGAGACGTTGACAAAGATGAAGCCAACGGTCCACCCTTCAAGAGCACAGCTGTTTGTATTTGACAAATTGAAAAGAATATTAGAAAAACAACCAGCAAGAGTCATTTCTTCCTTTTTGCTTCAAGGTTTCATTTCTCATCGAACTCTAAATGGCTCTGCCCTCCTGGCAGTGAGTTCTAGATGCATCTTTGGGACATAGATGACTTCCTTTAAGGCTTCTCTCTAGCTAAGCAACTTGACAGCCAACACTATTCATCTCCATTTTCTTCCAGAGAAAGCTGTTTGCAAGCGCAGCTGTCTGCCACACTCTCTGTCTTGAGGAGACAGTGAGGACTGTGGGGTGGCCACTTGAGGCCTTGCAGAGCCTGGCTGGAGAGTTGGCCTCATGGGGGGTGGAGGAGGGTCCTTGGGAGCACAAGGGTGGCCCACGGCAGCAGAACCCCTGCTCTGTAGTGACCTGGGCAGAGGATGGGCGCCCACAGGTTCACAGGCAGGTGACGGCCGTGTGGCTGTGTTGAGGACAGCTCCAGAGATCGCAGTCTGGGAGAGTGCAAGCTTTGGAGGTTTGTCTTTGGCTCTGAGGGAAATCTCTGCCTCACCCTCCTGCGCTCCCTGTCTTCCACTCAGGTCCTCCCTCCCTCCTCTTTCTTCTTTCTCTCCTCTCCTCTTACTGTGTCATTCTCCCTGTCTTCCTTCCCTTCCTCCCTCCTATCTTCTGATTCAGTGCCCCCGCCACCGCCAACAGAGAACACCCTCCTGAAAACAGGCCCTGGGCTTATCTTTGCCCACCAGGCTGTCCCCTCGACCTGCTGTGTACACAGGAGAGCCCATGCATGGCTGTTAGCAGTAGGGGTCCCTCCCGGCCACACAGGTGAGATTCGGGGTAGGCTGGTCCAAGGCCGAGGTGCTTCCAGCTGGGCAGCCTCCTCTTGTCCTCATGGCATGGGGCCCGCGGCAGGGCTTGGAGGCCCTGGGTGGGCGTGGCCCCACCAGCGGACACTGATGAGCACTTACTGTGCTTGATTCCTGCACAAGGCATTGTCCCGCTTGACCTATAGCAGCCCTGGGGGAGGGCCTGCTACTGTCCCCACTTTACAGAGGAAGAGACTGTGGCTCAGAGCAGCTTCCCCCCAGTGACCAAGCTGCAGATTGGCGGCCTGGCCTGGGGCTGGGCCTCTCACTCCAGAGCAAGGGACTTTGAGCCACTGGAGACCAGGACTGTGGATGCCCCAATTTTCCAGGCCAGGGCTCCAAGTGGCTGTGCACCTGAGCAGTGCTGACCTTCTATAGGGTTTTGCAAAACCAGCTTTTTTGAGATGTAACTCACAGCTGACCTATCCCACAGCGTGGGGACCATGCAACCCACCCTCAGTGCGTGCTTGGAGCCACATGTGGCCTTCGTCACCGGGTGGGGCATTACTACCTCCTCCTCCTGACTGGAGAACCGAGACTGGGGGTCTGGGGGGCCATCCAGATCCGGAACCCACTGCCGTCTCTGATGGCCTCCCACTGCTGCGCTGTGAGGGATTCCCATGGGGATGGCCACGTGACCCCTGGGGTGGGGATGAGACCACAGTGTCCAGCAGTCACAGCCCAGGAGGAGCTCGCCCTGTGGCAAGCAAGCCGCAGGGAGGGAGCCTGTGGGCGGGGAGGTGGCTGGGGCGCCCTGGCTCCCGAGGGAGAGCAGGATGGCTTGTTCCAATGATCCTGTGGACTGAGACAAGCAGTCACTGCCTGGTCCCACGGGAAGGGGCATGGCCTGGCTCAAAAGGCTTCTCTGTGGACACTGGGGAGGGGGCTCACAGTTGACCACGCGAGGCCCCTTGGTCTCCCCTAGAGTGCTGGGACTCGGGCCATGTGGTCCTATTGTAATGGCCACCCCTCTCCCACAGAGCAGGGGACTGCTGTCTACTTCTGGAGCACTCGCAGTGCCTGCTGCCCTTTGACGCTTCATCAGGACAGTCTCTGCTCTGTGCAGTGTGACCCCACGCAGGGTCCCGCACAGTCTTCACCGCGGCTGTGTGGGGAACGAGCCCAGGGAGTCGGCCTTGCCTACCTGTGCACACAGCTGGCAGGGGCAGTGGGCTCTGGGCCCAGGTGTGACTGATGGCTCACCTGAGCGGCCATCTGGCTCCTCCTTCCATCTCCTGCAGCCCCTGCCGCCCAGGTGCCAGCCACAGTGCCACATCCTGACAGATCCAGCCCGCAGCCCAAGCCACACCCAGAACCCCAAGGTCCTTGGAACAGAGATGCTTCCATCCAGATCAGATCTGCATCCACCGTGCACGGGGATGGGCACAAATCCACCTAAAGTGAGAAATGATTGGAACCATCACTCGCGCGTCAAGCAGGCCAGGCCTGGGAATGTGGGGTGTGAAGGCCACTAGCAAGTGAGCGGCTGCTGGACTCACTGAGAGGAAGCTCAAGGCACCCACTGCGGCAAGGGCGGGGTTGCGTCCTTCCTCCTGCGCCTCTCCCCAGGCCAGTGGAGATGCCTCAGGGGCAGCTAGGTGGCTTCACAGTCACAGTCCTCCTTCTGCCCAAGGGCGGGCCCCTGACTGCGCCACTCAACCCTGCACACCCTCTCTGCAGTCTGTCCCGAGGCCTCCCACTGGGTCCCTGGGAGGCCCCATTCCCTTTCCAAGCCTGGTCTCTGCTTCTTAAGTCACATGCACTAGCCCAGGACGTTCCGAGTCCAACAAGAGTTCTGTCTGAGCTCAAGTCAGTGGAGCAGCCTTCTGTCGCTTGGAGCCAAAGGATGTCACTGGACGCTAACACACTCCCAGAGCCATGTGGCAAATCCCACACAGCACTGCTTTGTAAGGATGTGGGCGGGGCGGAAGGCCCCGAGGAAAGTTCAGTCATTTCCTCTGGAGGGGACGACGGGCCAGAGGAAGAGACCCCAGTGCCAGTGGCACAGTGGGGAACGCAGAAGCAGAGCAGTCCTTGCTGCAGGTGGCCAGGGCCACGCAACGGGCCCTGAGGGTGGGTGAGTGTGCGAGCGCTCAGGGGAAGCACTGCAGGGATGTGTGTCCCCTTCTCTCTGTTCATTTTCTGTCACAAATCACAGGAGCTCAGTGGCTTAACACAGCACATTTTTTTTTTTAACGCTTCTGGAGGTCAGGAGTCCAAACTGAGTTCTGGCAAGTTTTAGGGGTGGAACTGTGACCCTTCAGGTTCATGGGGTGGAACTCTGAGCCCCAGTCCCAGATCGTGTCCTTACTAGAAACGGGGTCACTGTTCACAAGGTCCTTAGGGCAGGGCCAAGTCCAGCACCACATGTCCTCATAGGAGACAGCAGCACACACACCGGGAGGATGAGAAGACGGAGCCCGCTGCCAGCCAGGAGCGAGGCTGGGCAGGAGCCCCACACCAACCCCAGAGGGGCCGAGAAGGCCTTTGGACGCAGCCTGACTTTGGGACTTCCAGCTTCCCGACCCAGAGACAGTGAAGGGGTGTCAGCTGAGCCGCTCAGATGGCACCGCAGCCCAGGGAACACTTGCATCTTAGCCTCCCTGTGTCAGCGGCTGCTGCTTCTGAAGCTCCAGGAGGGTCTGTCCCTTCCTCGTCCCCTCTGCTGTGGCTGGCATTCCTTGGCCCAGGGCCGCCTCTCCCACGTCTGCTCCTGAGGTCCCTGTCCTCCCTCTCTCTGACACTCCCCTGTGCAATCAGTCTCCTGGGCACGTCTTATGAGAACCTCTGTGACTGGAACTCCTGCCAGGGACAGTGCAATGTCCTCTCCCCAATGGGGGTCTTCACCCTCATCTCACCTGCACAGTCCCTTTTGCCACAATGACTTGTTTACAGGTTTCAGGTTCGAATGATGACACCCTTAGAGGGCCATTATTCAGCTGGCTGTGCTGAGATGGTCTCAGAGTCACATAGAAGTCACACATTCCAAGTCATCGCTGTAAGGAGGGCTTCCTGTCCCTCACTCAATGGGAATGTAAGTGGAAACCCATCCGCCTGGTGTGAAGCCACCAAGATTTGTCCTGTCCTGAGCTCTCTGAGCCCCCCTGGTGACGCCACCATCTTTAGTAACATCTGTGGATCCCAGAGGGCCACCCACCTGGGTGGATTTCGCTAAGCAAAGAGCTTAGGACAGGCCAGCGTTGGGATAAAACCTCAAGCAGGGGTCAAAGTCAGCTTCCCTCCGGGGCCGGGGAAAGGCACTTAGCATGGGGGATATTTCTCTGCAGATCTGAGATATTTAAAATCCAGCAGCCCCTCCAGGCCGATGCCCCTGACCTGCACTTACAGGGGAGTCCCGGGTCTCCTGAGCACGTGGCTGTTACACTCTGTTCTGATGTCTAACCGCTGTCCCTGCCTCCGCATCTCTGTGGTCCTCTCGCAGAGCCTCCCGGTGTTGCTGGCAGGCTTCTGAGAACTGCTGGGGACCCTCCTCCCCAGCAACGATTTCCCCGATACGACATGATCCTTAATTACTTCTCCATCGATTTCTCTCCCTGAAAGCTGGTTGCTGCTAAGGTTAAGCTCAAGGCTGATGGAAAACCCAATCTGATCCACACATTCCCAGCCTTGCAAAGGGCTTCCGTAGATGGGAAGGTGCCACTGTTTGGGTTCCTAACCTAAACAGCCAAGATGCCTGTGGACATCCGATCAAAGTGGTGAAATGCTGACCACAGCCAGGTGTCTAGAGATGTCAGTCAGTCGGGAAAAGCGGTTCAGGCCCACAGGTCGAGGTGGGAGGGTCAGGAGGGTTAGCCCTGAGTAGGGTCAGCAGGACCGAGCTGGGACTGGTTCTCCCGCAGTTTTCCTGCACTGTGAGGCACACCCAGCAGGGCCAGGCCTGCCCCCTGCAGCCCTCCCGTCTCCTCACAGCAGTGGGCAACCTGCTCAAAATCATCCCAAAAGGCCTCCAGGGCCCTCCTCCTCTCTGAAGGAGTCTGGTCCTTACCGGGTAATCTCCTGCCCTTCACAAAGGCGTCTGCCATGGGGTCTCACTGTCATCAACAGGGACTGGTTTAGGAACAGACCATGAAACAGTTCCAGCCAGAGAAAGGCAGGCGAGGCCTCCGGAGGCACCTAGGAAGCTCTCCCTTTCCCCGGAGACGCAGAGGACGAGCAGCTTCCTGTGGGGAGGGATCCCTTGGTGAGGTCTGGAACCCTGGCTGCCATCCTGGGGTCAGGAAGGGAGCTCCCAGCACAGAAGCCCACACTCCGGGATGGCAGAGGAGCTCCTCAGAGGCACACACTGCTGACTGGGTCAACACCCTGGAAACTTCTGTACCTGGAGCTTGGTTATAGATGGGAATTTATCCTCCTGTGGCTCAGCCATTTTGAGTTGGGTGACCATGAAGGAAGCTGGGATGTGGTGGCTCCCTGGAGGGGCACGTTCCTCTGAACCCTGCACTTGTGGTGACAAGGTTGGCCTGATAGAAGTTCACTTTACTCATAGGAAAGTCCCTTGGAGCAGAGATTCTGGAGTCCATCTGCCTTCTCCAGCAGCCCCTCCACACCCGATGGGGGCATATATTACATCTGGCAAAGGACTGAGAGCCAGGGTACCAGCAGTGTGCTACATTACCAACATCACCATGAAAGCAGCTCTGAATACCCCTGGGTGTGTTCTCAGACTTGTGGGTCAGGAGTTCGGGAGGACAGCACAGGGATAGCTTGTCGCTGGCCCATGGATGTCTGGAGTCTTAAGTAGGAAATTCAGAGGCTGAGGCTGCCCTGAGCTGGAGGACCATTTGCCTTTATGTCGGAAGGTGAAACTGGCTGGTGGCCTCGGGCCTCAGCTCCACTCACGGGGTCCCTGTGGGGTCCTTGTGCAGTCTCTCTGGGTTCCCCATGTGGACCAGCCTGGGCTTTCTGATACCATGGTGAAGAGAGCCAGGCTGGACCATGGTCCTATCAGAACTCAACTAGGAAATCACACGGTGTCACTTCTGCTGTTAGTTGGAGCAGTCAGCAGGGCCACCAAGATGCAGGAGGTTGGAGGGCGTCATCGGTGAGAGGAGCGTCTGGGCATGGTGAGGAGCCAGAGGCGGTGGAGACACTTGATCCTTTAGGACCACACAGCTTGCTACAGACTTAGCCAGGCGCTCCAGGTCCGCTCCCTGCCCAGCAGGCTTTACGAGGGGCTCGCCAGGACCCCAGCCTGTATTTGCAGGTGCTGTACCATGTCAGGGACTTCCCCTCACCTCCCTCCAAGTGGGGATTGTCCCCAAACCTCATCAACAGGAGGAAGCCAAGGCTCTTGGAGGAAGAGAGACCATCTCCCTGCCCAAGATGGTAGCAAAACCCAAACATTGCACAGCAGAAACTGGTTAAAGAGGTGACGGCTTCCCAGTGCCAGGCCGTGCTAGGCAGCTTCAGGGTGGAATGAGCTTTATGGTTGTCACCAGGCTATTGTGTTAGTTTACTTAAAAAGATCTGTCAAGTGAGGGTAGTGGCCACTCTAGGGGCAGATGGCAATCGAACCTGTGTGTGGCTGCACAGGAGGGCCTCTGAGAGGGAAGCTTCCAGGGAGCTTATTGTAAAAACTTATCATCATTTACATAGGTTATAACTTGAGAATGCATTAATAATTGATTAATGTTTTCAGCTTTCTGCATGGTCCGGCCAGCTGCTGCTTTCTCCAGCCAGGCACATCTGGGCTCCCGGTTCTAGCAACACACTGCTCTTCTTGCTGTTGCCCTAATGACAGAAATACATCCTCTTGTGCCTCTGGCAAAACACACTGTGGACAGCCAGGGGACTTTCCTGTCCACGTGACAGCCTCGTCTTTGATGTGAGCTGCCTCCCTGGCTCACACGCCTATGTCCATCCCAGGGTGTGGACAGGATGTGGGGAGGCCGGCTCCTTGCTGCCTCTCTGTGATCCTCTTTAACTCCCCGGCTCCCAGTGGGAATGAATTACAAGGTTATTTAAACAGTGTCTCCATAAACCCTGACACTTAAAGAAAAATATGTCCTTTGCTCTCAAAGTCACTGTCGGCCCACGTGGGTGCAGCTGCAGTCTGTTCACAGCCAGCAGTCTCTCCCGTGGGAGTGGAAAAGTCTGTAGTGGCGTTTCGTCTTGGGGGGTGGGGAAGAGAGAGGCCTGGTGCCAATCTCCTGGACAAGCAGCTGTCATGGGTATAGTCACTCCTGGACCAGCGTTAGGGCCTGTGCGGGAGTCAGTGGGCAGGACTTCTCCCAGCGCCCAGCACAGTTTTGGCCTGCAGAGGCTACCAGCTCAGGAGTGCCCATTTAGCAAGGACAGGTGCGCTGGGCTAGCGATGGTTTTCAGACCCATGAAGACCATCAGGTACTCACACACCACCCCACTGACGCCACAAGGCGTATGGACCCCACACACCCGACTCACACCGTATCCAGGGCGTCTTAGGGCCAGTGTGCAAGGACACATCCCGAAGGATGGTGACGGCGAAGCTAGTTGCCAACGAGTCACCAAAATCGGAGCTGGAGCCAGCATGGGCAGTAGTGAGAGGGTGTGTGGGCAGCCTCCTGGCCAAGTGGGGGGCATCGGGTGTGCTGATTCCTCCAGCCTCCCAACAGTGCCGCCGGCCGCCAGGACATATGGGGCCCCACTATGGACACTGGGCCCAGGAGTGCCCGGAACCCACATCCCTCTGTGACTGTCTAGGGGAGCTGGGTTCATTGTCTCCATTCAGCAAAGAATTGGAAAGAAGAATGCAGGCAGCAGGTTTATCACAAAGGACAGAGACACAGGGACAGACGTCTCCAAAGAGAAGGGACCTGGAGCCCAGAGCCCAGAGGGGAAGTTTGGCCTGTTCTTTTGATGGTCTCTGGAATTTCCTCCTCTCCTTATCATCCCTGTCCATGCTCTCCTGGCTGTTATTGATTGGTGCCCCAGCTCCACGCATCTGTTGCAGTCTTTCTATTGCTTAGGAGCACGGAAGTGTGTGATTGGGTCCCCTCTTGTGTCCACGAGACCAGCGCTTTTGTCAAGCAGGAAGTTGACCTGGCCCTGCCCGCCCTCCGCCCCTTGCCATCCTGCCCTGGCTGCCTATGCCCTTCTGCATCTCCCTCAATTCTTTGCTTCCATTTGTGGGGTTAAAAAACATTCATCTGTTTCTATTTTACACCTGCTTTGCTGTAAAAATTCAAGCAATTAAAAACTATGCCAAGTGGAAAATGGAATTCAACCCCCTCCCCCGCCGTCCATGGGGAGGAAGCCCCGGCCATCCCTGTCCCTGCTGAGCTTAGCAGCGTGTGTGTTCACTGCTCTGTGCCTCTCGCCATCCCACCTGAAACAGGAGACAACCTCCCCGCTTCTCTCCGCCTTGCATCCAAGTATCTGTATAACCAAATGCTTTGCAGCTGCACAGGAGCAGAGGGACGGGTGCCCTGACGCTCACCCAGGCGTCCTCTACGTCCACAGTCAGCAACGCCCAGAGGGGAAGTTTGGCCTGTTCACCGCCCTGCTTGTTTTATCTGCTGCAATTCATTTTTTAGAAAATTTGCCTTTGCAAACATTCATGCACCAACGTAGAGAGGAGCGTGAGCCGCGCCCTGGTGTTGGCTCCCCACCTGGCTTCAGCTGTCTTCCTGCAGAGCCAGCCGAGCCCTGCTGCTACCTGCAGCCTGGAGACTGGCCCCGGTGTCACCCTGAGCCCTCGAGCCCCAGCCCTGCCATGACTGTCCTCCCTCAGTCTCTGGGGAAGCAAGCCCTCCGTGTCCTCTGTCACTCTGCATGCTCCTGGCAGTGCTATGCTTCCTCCAGCAGCGTTAGTGAGCTTGAGTTCACTCAGCACGCAGTGCCCCATGGCAAGCCCGCAGCTGTCATTCGTAGGTTCTCAGGGTTGCCAGCCCCCACCCCAACCAGTGAGCGTGCGCCCCCCTAGGAGGAGACCCCTCCCTGCCCGGGACCTGGTGGTGCTGATCACCTTCCTACGTGCATGGATTTGCCTCTCTGGACGTTTCCCGTGAGTGGAACAGCTTACCCTCTGGCGTCCTTCCCTTGACCTCACGTTTTCCAGTTTCCTCTACCGTCTTAGTCTGCTCTGTGCTGCTGTCACAGAATCTCCGAGACCTGATGATTCATAAATAGAAGTTCATTTGGCCCGTGGCTCTGGAGGCTGGGAAGTCTAGACACCTGGTGCTGGCCTGGGAGGCCTTCTGGCTGCAGCCTAATGTGGCGGGAGGGCAGGTGAGTGCACTCTCCCCTTTCTGGAACAGATCCCGTGGTAACTGCGCTCATCCCCAGCTGGCCGGCCCTCACCCAGGCCGGCTCACAGGCCCCACCTGTCAACACTCTGACAAGGGCGGAGGGGAGATTTGAGCCCTGCAACCTCATTGAAGCCCGGTGGAAGGTGCAGAGGGCTCACCTGATCGTGATCGCGCCTTAGCCTACAAACCCGACAAGCCCTAAACCTTCTGCTTTGATTTTCCTTTCTGCCCCCTCCTGAGAATCTCAAGTGTTTCCCGACCACTCGCCTTTCCACGATGAGGCTTTATAGGTGTTAAAACCTAGAATGATCACCCCTGGGGAGACACGCAGCTCCAAGGTCCTGGCTATGCTTCGACACTTAATTGGAGACGTTGCTGACAGTGTTGGGGCTAATTCTGTCCACCAGGTAAAATATGGCACCACGGTGTGTCCATCGGCCGCATACAGGTCACAAGGGACTTTGTTCCACAACTCTAAGTTTACGTGACTACTGGTGAAGTTTTCACTTCAGGGATTCATATTATTTTAAATTTTGCTAATAATTGAGCTCTGCAGCCTGCTTGTGTTTCATATTCATGTAATGACAACGCACAGGAGTTACAACCTAACCCCAGTGCTTGATGTAGCGGGGGACTTGGGAACCCAAGGGAACAGACGTGCTGGACTCCAGAACCACCCCCCATTCAGCCCCAGGCCGCCCTCCATTTCCTACCTGAGTTCCAAAAGTGTGTGCAGAGGTCAAACAGTAGGCCTGTGGGTGAGGCGCCCGGCCCGGGGATGTCTGTTCCCGGCAGGCACTGGGAACAGCGTGGCAACGTGTCAGGACGGCTCTGCATTTTCAGTGGAAATCCCTCTCCTTCCTGAGCCTGGTTAGATTTTGTCTCCTAAGCATGTAGTAATGATATTTTGAGATTTTTCTATACATTTTTTTTTCCTCATTGTGACCAAGTTAATGCAAAATTCTCCTTAAAACTCTCAAGTGACTCCTCTTGCCATGTCCCCAGGTGAAGTGGTTTGGGTGTGGCTCACTCCCAGCACCTTTTCATAAGGACGGTTCTGTTTTGTCCAGCCAAGTTCCCAGGGGCTTCTGAGGAGACTGGGACAGAGCCAGGGACCTGGAGGGTGAAGAGCTCCAGGCTGCGCCGTCATTTCCAGGTCATAGTGAAAGAGCACAGTGCTTCAGGACAGAGTGCAGGCTGAGCCCCGGGTCGCCAGTCTCCTCTTGCACTTCTCTCTGCAGCCAGGTAAGGGCACCTTACAAAGCAGAGGCACCATCCTGCCCTGCACTGCATGGCCCTGTGTCTGCTCTGTCTGGCCCCATTTTGTTTCACGTATTAACTTGGGGAGAGCCTTTTCCATTTAGAGAATGTATTAGTTTCCTATTGCTGCTGCAACAAATTACCACAGACGTAAGTGGCTTCAGGCAACACAGATGTATTATTTTACCAGACTGTGGGTCAGGAGTCTGAAATGAGTGGGCTATAATTAAGGTGTCATTCCTTCTAGAAGCTTTGGGTAGGATCCCTGTTCTTGTCTTGTCTGCTTGTGCACTGCAGGCGGAGCTCTCTGGGACCTTGGCAGGAGAGGAACTCCCCAAGAGGTTGCCTGGGTTTTACCCTGTGCTCATTCCCAGTGACGTGGCGTAAAGTGGGTCCCAGATTCCCACTGTGGAGCCTCTTCAGTGTGCTTCTCTCTGGCTCTTCTCCACCCACACCCTTCCCTCAGCAGAAGTGCAAAAGGGAGCTGGTGAGGAGCTTGGTGTGGATGGCGTCTGTCTAATCGAGGAGCCTGGCCTCGCTGGCTATTGATTTGCTTTCCATTTGGACAGGCAGTTATCCACTCAGACACGGGCCCAGCGCGGCTTCCCAAGCTCCACGTCCTTCACCTCCTTGATCCCTTGTCCACCTGCACCCCCCGGGGTCTTACAGGCTCTTGAAGACTCGTTATCTTTTCAAGCACCTTGGGCTCACACGGAAGAGGGGGTGAAGGGAGGGAGGAGAAAAGACCTGCCAGGTTCTTCTGGGCAAGATGTCAATCATGGAGACTCTGACGAGGGCAAGGAGCAATGTCAGAATACCTACTTCCAAATGCCCTCACACCTGAGAGCCTGGAGTCAGGGCTTCAACACTTGAGGGAATGGAGGTCAGCCCCCCGTAGCCTCCAGGGCAGGGTGAAAGTAGCCCATGGTGGAGGAGGGAGAGCTGGGCCCTTGAGGGGGCTTGGGAGGTGGCACACGGCCTTTCGATTTGTTCTCCACTGAGCTGACTGTGTTCTCAGATGGCACCCAGGCCTCCCTCCCCACAAACCCACGACAAGCTTTGCTCCTATAACCACAAGCTTTCTTCAGAGGTCCCCAGGTGGGGGTCACGGTCACTGACACTCTGCCAATGCTAATGGCTATCTGTACATTTGGGCCCCCCTGATTCACAGAGAACCACAGAAGCGGTTGCTAGAATAATCACTTTCAGAACCAAAGCAGAAAAAAATCCTGCCAGTGATGTCGATGGGAAAATCAGGCTTCCAGCCATTTCTAAAAGAGAGTGCGTTTCCTTCACCAGGAAGCACAGGCAGCTGTCATTTCTGATGGAGAAATTCTTCCTGATCCATCCCCAGACTCACCGTTCACAGGGGCCCTGGGTGTGCGGAGCTGAGGTTGCTGCTCTCTCCTCTCTGGAGGGAGCCGAGTCTGGTCATTTGCTAATGTGGACACATCAGCAAGCAGCTGGTTTTCCTGCAGCCTCCTGGCAAAGTGGGCCCTGCTCAGCAGACCCGTTCTCAGAGCCTGATCCCTCGGCATGTACCCAGGTCTCTCTCGTCCCTCCATCTGGGGCTCAGTGTCCTTCACTCTTTCCAGCATCAAAGACAAAATGGGAGAGCTCAGTGAACACAGGTGTCCCATGGCTCCCAAGCTGCAGAGGAGCCTGCACTCCGGAGGCCCCAGGCGGAGGCTCCAGCCCAGGCTCAACACAGCAGTGCCTTGATAAGCACTGAGTGGTCCCGCCTCTAGGGCCCGACACTGCCCTCAGCTGAGCGCTTCAGAGCCGCGCGTGAGCCTGCAGAGTGCTGTGCTTGCCGGCCAGGAGAAGCCCTCCTGTCAGTGCCGAAGCAGGCATCCTTCCCATCTTGCAGCCCGGCAAACTGAGGCTCAATGGTACTGGCTAATTGCCAAAGGCCACTCAGCTCCTAAGTGCCTCAACCGGTTGAGTTTTTACCGTTCGGTGTTTTGAGTGTACTTAGGGTCATGCGCCCTCACCAGGTCCACTGCAGAATGTTCTCATCACCCAGGAAGCAAACCTGTGCCCCTAGCTGTCACTCCCTCACTCTCCCTTCTCACCTGCCCCGACAAATAACCAGCGTCCTGTTTGTGTGGCAGACAGTGCCTGGAAGTGGGGTCACACACGTGGCTCTGTTGTGACTGCTCCCTTGTCACTTGTCACTGTGTCCCCAAGGTTGTAGGATGAAGCAGAATCAGGTGGGTTGACAGCTGAATAATACTCTGTTGGTGCATCAGCCACATCTGTGGCCCGTGGCGGGTGTTCAGGTCGTGCCCACCTTTGGGCTGTTATGGATCATGTCCCTGTGAATGTCACGTGTTTTATAGAGCACCCGCCTGCGATTCTTCTGTGTCTAGCTGGGGTAGACCCGAGCCAGGGTTGGAACCAGGTCCATCTGCCGTCCAGATGACCACTGGGGAAACAGACCTCTCCTGCCCCCTGTACGGTGGCTGAGGTGGCAGCTGGCCAGTCCCTGGATGACTTCGCTGGCCTATCAAGATGTGGCAACTGCCCTTCATTGCTTCCTCCACGCCTTCTAAGGCAGATGTGACCTGCGACCCCCTGTGGCCAGAACCTGGCCTCCCCCGACTATGCTTAAAGCAGTTGCTATGGCTAAGCTTGGTGACACCTTTAGATGGAGCTGTTTTCTCGGCTGTCCTCTCCCCATCCATTCGCTATAGCTCTCACCCAGGGGCCAGGGGTAAACACTGGGGGCCTGGGGCCGGTCAAGTCTGCAGCACAGGGAGCTGATAAGGAACATGGACTCTCAGTCCCTTCCACACTTGCTTAGGATCAGCTGCAGTTAGCAGGAGCTGTGGGTGATGCCTGTGTGTGGAGGAGGGAGAGGCATTGGTCCAAGCATCTGGACCCGCTGGGCCCCTGCTCCCTCAACTCCCAAGGCAGGAGTGGAGAGGCCGGGCTCCTGGCTCCAGTCTCCTAGATAGGAACTTTCCAGACTCGCCCAGATTGTAGTTTGTATCTGGCTAGCGGAGTGTGTTCAGCAGCTTTGGAGTCCCCAGCTAATGAGACAGTCCTAGGACCTGCTCCTCAGATGGAGCAAATAGCCAATTCTTTAAGGATCCGAAAATATCTTGGACACCACACACAAGCAACAGGCTGTTCTATGGGAATTTTGGAAATAGATTTTTTTTTCTGATTCTTGGAGCAATTCATACTCATAGTAAGTCTGGAAAACTAAAGCATGAAAAAGAAAATAGCAGTGACTCTTGGCCCCACACAGAAGGGACTGCACCCCAAATAGCTAGTTTTTCTCTGCAAATGTATGCACACACACAAGCATATGCCCTTTAAAATGCAAAAGTGGATTACATAGTGAGCACTATTTTGTAAAATTTTTCTCAAATTAATAATTAATTTTTATCACATTTGCAGAATTTTTTTTGCATTCAAATTACCAAAGTAATCCTGGTTTCTGGCAGGCAGAATAATGGCCCCCAAAGAGGCCCAGGGCCTAATTCCAACACCTCGTGTATCGTGGGGTGGCCAGCACCTCGCCAGGGGATTCTTGCTTGCTCAGAGGGATAAGCCTCTTGAGAAATTAAAGTCAAAAATAATTAGTAAAGAACAGAAGACAAAGTCACAAAAGGTAGTTTCAAAAGTTGGAGCCTCTAATGGGCCCAGTCCACACAGGAGCTGGGTAAGACATTTCGAGGCAGAGGGCCAGCAGCTGTGATTACGTTGGGAGCTGATCACTGACATCGGGACGGGGAGGCCACTCTGCATTGTTCAGGTGGGCGTCATGGGCAAGACAGTCCAGAGACGAGTCCACAGGAGCAGAGCGAGGCACAGCGGGAGAGACTCCAGCAGTCCTGGCAGCTGGGAAGAGCACGGAGCTCAGAGGCAGAGGTCTCGAAGAGGGGGAAAGGGTCCCAGCCAAAGACCTGGGCAGCCACCGGAAGTGGGACCAGGCCAGGACACAGAGTCTACCTAAACCCCCCGGCAGGAACACAGCCTGGTGGACACCTGATCTCAGCCTAGTGAGATCCGCCTCATATGTCTACTCTCCAGAACTGAGAGATGGTCAGTTTGCATTGTTTAGGCTACCAAGGTCCCCTGCACTCGCTGCAGGAACAACAGGAAACTAATTGTGGTTGGAGTTTTAAAAATGCAGAAGAGCTATTAATGAGAAGGAATATTCTTTTGTTCATTCACATGGAGTTCCCTGTCCGCATCCGAACTCTCTCTGCTGAGGTGACAGTTTTTAGCCATTTCAGATCTGAGCATTTTGGTGACCGCCTCCAGAAGGCTGCATTTTCCTAGGCTACGCTTCATCAGCTTTAGACAGTCTTGTGGACTCTTGGCTATAACTTTGTGTTACTCCCCATCTCCCTTCCCAGCTTTCCTTTAAGTTGTACATGGTCATATTTTTGTTTTTAATTCTTTGGTTGGTTCACATGTGTGACTTTAAATAACATGCGGCAGACGCTACTTCTTAATCGACCCATGTTACATTTTATCTTGTGACGGTCACCTGGCGGGGAGCTGCGAAAGCTTCGAAAGCTTCCACGTATTCCACCTCTTGCTGCTGCTCCTGGCAGCCTGCTTCTCTGTTGGGAACACCAAGTTTGAGCAGGTTCATTGTTTGGCAATTCTGACCCAAAACTCTCCCTTTGTCTAAGTGGATTCTAACAGCTGAGAATGAATATAAAATGAGCAAGCTGACGCTTTCCCACCATCACAGAGCCCTACAATTTTCCTTTCTTCTCATCTCCCTACACGAACCCGATGCCATCCAGTAATAAGACTGAGCCAGTCTCAGTGCAGGGACGCAGCTTATCCCCAGGACACCAGGTCTTTGCGGCTTTATCCGGGTGATGGCTTTCTTCCCCAGGTTTACATGCACCTTCCCTTCTTCATAGAAGAATATCTATTTGCATCATATGGTGAAGATGCTCCAGAGGTTTCCTCATCCGTCTCCTGAAGCACAGCCCGTGGTCTTGCACACCCTCTTCAGGGAGGCCTGGCTTCTTGCTCCCTGCCCAGAGCTGCCCCTCTGCCTGCCTTGCTGTGGGCTGCAGTGGGTCCCAGTTTCCTGAGTGTGTATCTCCTTCTGTTGGGCTTCATCCTCGCGGTCATCTCGGAGGACGTGATTCCAAAGAGGGCAAGATTTGAGGGTCGTCTTTTCACATCTAAAACAGCCACATTTTGCATCCACCCTTGTGTGACCATGCACCTGGGTTTAAATGTCTGATCCCAAAGTGACTTTTACTTGAAGTTGGAGGGAATTCTTCTACATTTTCCTAGCACTGAGTGTTGCAGATGAGAAGTTCAATGCAAGTCGGATTAGTAACTCCTTTATAGTGGTTTTTGTTTTTCTCTCTTGGAACTTTTAGGGATGTTCTTTAAAGTTCTTCAGTTTCATGGGGCTGTGTTGGGAGAGGGTGTTGAAAGTGTGCTGGGTTCACATTTGCTGTGATCTTGTCCTGGAGACCCACGTCTCTCCACAGTTCTGGAAACTTGTCTTTTATCATGTCCTTAGCATTCCCCCCGTTTCTAGTCTCTTTTCTGAGAACCTCATGGTTTCCGTCTTGCTCTATTTTCTGCGAAAATTCTTCCAGTCACTCAGCTCAACCTTTAGTGTCAGCAATCTTAGTTTTAAATCACAAGAGCACTTGTCTGCTTGTTCCTTCATGCTGTTCTTGTTTTCTGGGTGCCGCTGCTCTGGAAGGGTTCTCGGGTCCCCTCCTGTGCTCTGAGCTGTCTCTGATCCCTGCCCGCGAGCTGCTGTGCCTGCTTTCTCCACACGCCCCTCTCCTGGCTGTCCTTGCACATTCTGGAACAGGTTTTGCACATTTCCAAGTGTGCCAGTTGCTTTCCAGATGATTGATTTATGGCATTTAAACAGCCCTCGGGCCCTCTGGGCACATCCCCCTCTACACACCCCCAACGCAGAGCCACTTTAGGAAACAATCACAACAAAAATCATCACTGATTTGGAAGGTGAAAGGTGATGGCTGTTTTCATTTGCAATGGCTTGGGCATTCTTCAGTGCTTATGGATCCTTTCCATTTCTTCTCTTGCCAGCTAGCAGCAAACAGGCCAAAGGTTGGCGATAACGATGCAGTGGGGAGCCGGGTGCAGTGAGGAGCCGGGCACAGTGGCGCAAGCCTGTAATCCCAGCACTTAGGGAGGCTGAGGCAGGAGAATCGCAAGTTCAAAGCCAGCCTCAGCAATGGTGAGGTGCTAAGCAACTCAGTGAGACCCTGTCTCTACATAAAACACAAAATAGGGCTGGGGGTGTGGCTCAGTGGTCGAGTGCCCTTGAGCTCCATCCCTGGTACCAAAAAAAAAAAAAAAGATGGAGTGGGGAGGAGCTGGCCATGGGCTTCCCGGCATCCTCATTAAGTGGCTCTTCTCTCCCTGCTCCTCAAGTCTGAGTTGCCTCGCGCTCCTGTGACAAATCCTGAATCACCTGGCACACCCGAAAGGGACAAATCTGTGGGACGAGCTCCTCTATTCAACAGAGGACAGACATAAATTAGGACCAGATAACACACAGCGAATCCCATGAATCTTCAGAAGATGAGGGGAGAGGGGCTTTCAGCAGCTACTCTTTCTCTCTGGCCTGTTCTCGCCCTGCCATTGGGAATTTCCACCTGTCATTCAGTTGTTCCAAACAAAGAGCTTTTACCCAGCCACAGAGGCAGACCCTTGAAATTTTGAAAGCAAACTCTTTAGTGATGCAGACCAGGCTGAATCAGATGAAAAGCCTCATTAGTTGCACATGCTTAGAACATTGCTCACCTCTGTGCACAGATAGGGGTCAGGGGGAAATGGGACATGGTGGCCAAGGCAGCTCAGCCCATCTGGTGCAGCCCTGAGGGCAACAGTTTCCTGTGGCTGCTGCAGCCATGGGTCACACTCTAGGAAACTCTTCAGTAGCTCTGGAAGCCTGGAGTTTGGAACCACGGTGCCCGCAGGGTGTGCTCCCTTGAAGGCCCGAGGAGGACCCCACCCTGCCTCTGGGCATGTGGGCCACCTGGGCTTTCCTGGGCTTGAAGCCACACCATGCAATCTCCTATCCCTCTCCACTTGGCCCTTTCCCTCCACTCTCTGTCTTCGTGTGGATTTGGGGTCCACCCTACTCCAGGATAGCTTCATTTTTTTTCCCTACTAATTACATCTTCAAAGACCCTAGTTCTAAATAAGGTTACATTCTGAGGTTTTTTTTTTTTTTTTTTTTTTTGGTACCAGGGATTGAACTCAGGGGCACTCGACCACTGAGCCACACCCCCAGCCCTATTTTGTGTTTTATGTAGAGACAGGGTCTCACTGAGTTGCTTAGTGCCTCGCCATTGCTGAGGCTGGCTTTGAATTCGCGATTCTCCTGTCTCAGCCTCCCTAAGTGCTGGGATTACAAGCGTGAGCCACCGCGCCCGGCTACATTCTGAGGTTTTGAGTGAACATGAATTTAGGGGACACTATGCACCTCAGTCCATCTACCAATTCCTGCCGCTCCTTTTCTCACCAGCAAAAATTGTCTTCTTTCTTTTCCGCTTTCTTTCTTTTTTGGTACCAGGGATGGAACTCATCACAAAATCCCCGTGTCCATGGTTTGTATTTGGTGACGATTGCTGCACTGGAGTCCATCTCATATCATGTACTGTAACTCGTGACAAGATGGGGTCGTAGGTTCCTCCTCCGGAACCTGGGTTGGCTTTTGGTTCCTAGAACGCAGGGGCACTGCTCCTGAAGGGCTTCCGGGCTGGGCAGTGATATGTGGCTTCCAGTGCACCCTACGCATTCCCTTCGCTTTGGCACTGGGTGCTGCCAGGCGAGAAGTTCACTCCAGCCACTCTGATGTCAGAAGCCATATGGAGGAACCAGGTACCAGAGGAGCCCAGGTGTTCAAATCTTCCCAGACGGAGAAGCTTCAAGATGACCCCAGCATTGGCCCCATCTAAGTGGACCCTCAGGAGGGAGTCTCAACTGGAACCAAGGGGTTGGCAGAGCTGCTCCTGATTTATCAGCCCAAGGAAGCCACAGAGACAACAAATGACTATCGTTTGAAAGACAAAGCAAAGGGATTGTTTGTTGTGCAGCAAATGGATAAATAGGTCTCTGCCAACTCAGGACCCTGCAGGCTCCATTCCCCAAGCCCAGAGCCAGTTGCCTGGTGAGTTGATCTGTCCTCCTCCTCCTCCTCTGAAGCCAGGCTCAAGAAGAGGCGTCGTGAGAGGGAAAGAGCATGCTCCCTTTCCCCTGCCGTTCTCTCATTCTCTCAACAGAACCTTCCCACGTTCAAACTCTCCAGAAAGTAGAGATGAGGTGGATCCAGGAAGAAGAGGGGCTTCGTTCCTCCTCACATGCGACAGGCATGGAGGAAAGGCTCCATGGTCTTCTGACAGCCCTGCTTTCAGGGCAGGCAGAGGGGCAGTGTCTAGGATGAAGCAGTGGTTTTCCAGAGCTCCTCATTGCTGGAGCCCAATCAGCTTGCAGGTCACCTGAGACATGACAGGTGACTGCTCAGCCGGCCCAAGGAAGCCATCAGACCTTCTCTGGAAGCAGATCTGCCCTCCTCCATGAGCTTCCCTCCTTCCTCTTTCACACTGCACAAGCCCTGGAGATGGCTATGCCTCATCCTCCCAGGACAGCTTTACCTGAGGGAACCTTCCTCTAGTGTCGGATGCCCTCTCAGTTGGTCACTAACAAAGGGCAGTGTCTGAACACACGTGGCCCAGCTCTTAGAGACAGAAGCATATCTGCTTTCTGGGAATCTCTGTTCTGAAATGTGGGTGCCCCTTCCTGTTGTCTGCAGATGGCAGAGTGATGCTACCTGTCTGCTGCTGCTTGATTAATTAACTTCAGTTTACAATGACCCTCTGGTGAGCATCGTGGACTCTGGGGTGGAGTACTCTGAACATCCACTCCCTTCAGATAACACTGAACACTTGAACCATAGCAGGTCTGAACAGAGATGCACTTTCAGGACTTCACACGTGGGATTTCAAAGCCTCAGTGCAAGACTGCACAATTTCCATTCACAAACTCTGACACTGATGGTGTGTGGAAAGGATAGTAGTTCAGGTCAACCAGATCGAGCAAAGCACTGTTCAAATAGATCTTTCTTTCTATTCCAATGTGGCTTCTGGAAAATTTAAAATTACACACACGACTTGTGTCATATTTCTCTTGTATGGTGCTGACCTCAGTCGGCCCTGCATGACCGGCTCCAGCACAGGTCCAGCACATTTCATTCAGAAGCTAGTACGTGTAGAGCCCTGGAGACCTGAGAGGGGACAGGCACAGGTGTCTCTCCTTACAGCACTTATGGTTTATGCCAGGGTCCCATGCATTAGGCACTGACAGGCCCAGACTGTGAGCACACGGGGCCGGTGTGGGTGGTACTGGCAGGTGTGTGCTCTGCCCCACATCTGGACATGGAGTGTTCCGAGAGGGCCCTAGAGGGGAGCAGGCTGGAGCCTGAGCCATACTCCCGGGCTTTTCTCACTCCTTGGCCATCTGTCCACCAGTGTCAGCCGGCCTGGCTGGGGCACGTGCGTGAGCTCTGGCTGCCTTGGGGACGGAATGTGTTTGATAGCTGGCAGGGTTGGTGACCTCATTAGCTACCCAAGAAGAAGCTCAGCACTTTTCCTACAGCCTGATTATGGCTGGGTGTGGGGTTGGGACAGGAAGGGGCTCTGGGCCAGGTTGGCAGCCAGCTACGCACCTGCAATGACATGGAGGTTTGCATCAAAATCATGGCCAGCCCTCTTTGTGGCTGACTGGTTGGAGGTTTTGTTCTAGAACTGAAATAGGGTTCAAGCTCTTTTCTAAACAAGGGGTGCAAGTGCCCCAGTTCATGCTGAGGCAGGGAGTGGCCAGCTTCTGCAGTGCGGCCCAGCCCCAGCCCCACCCTATGCCCTGCGGCAGCTGAGAGTCTACAGGCCTTGAGAGTCATGAAGGAAAGGCCTGCAGCTCTGGGGCTTTGTCTTGGCTCTGGAAATCTGCTTTTGTGCTTTAAGTAGAAGAGAAGTCCCTGTCTGCCTATTTCCCCACCTCCTTCTGACTGGAGAGATCAGAGAAAGCTCATTAATTGTTGATATTTATTTAACATTTGGCAGATGCCAGATGCGCAGGGAGAGGTATTTTGCTAGCATAAGATTTTCTTTCTTTCTCTCTTTCTTTCGTTTCTTTCTTTCTTTCTTTCTTTCTTTCTTTCTTTCTTTCTTTCTTTCTTTCTTTCTTTCTTTTTTCTCTCTCTCTCTCTCTTTATTTTTACAAGGGGCAGTGTGGTGTGGTGGTTAGGGCCAGTGACGAGGCTTTAGGCTGCCCTACCCTGCTCCCCCTGCCAGGTTGCCAACCCTTCTTGCTGTCACTCCTTGAGAGTGGGATGACCATCAGAGGCCCATGTGGCCTCGGGTAGACTTGCCTTCTCATATGGGAGAGTGGCGGTGACGATGACGCTAGTGGCTCCGAGGTCTGTTGTAGGGAATATGTGAGTCAATGCTTTGGAAGCACTTGGAACAGACCCAGTACCCAGGTGCCGTCCAGTGCTGTGCTCATCAGATCCAACCCGCGGAACAGGCTGGCCTTTCCAGGGGCTGCTGGAGCAAACAGACGCTTGGTGGCTTAAAGTGACCCGCGTCTGTCACCCCCTGTTCCTGGGAGCGCTGCGGAGATGCAGGCAGCTCTGCCTCCCTCCTGGAACCTCAAGGAGAACCTGTCTTCTAGAGGTGTCCACGGTCCTTGGCTCAGGACACTTGGTTTCTGTCCTTGTTGGCTTCTGTCTTCAGAGATCCTGGTCGGAGACCGACCCTCCTGTGCTCATCCTTCCTTATAAAGACCCCGGGGTCACACTGGATCCACTCTGATAATCCCAGATAGCCTCCCCCTCAAGCTCCTGAGTCACATCTGTGAAGTCCCCTTGGTTCAGGGTGACATCCGCAGTGCCTGGCCGTGGTGGTGTGAGCAGTCTGAAGACGCCTGGTCCTGCAGCCTTCCCGGCCAGCCGTGCCTTATCTCGGGGTGGCCGTCTCCCTCCTTCCTACACGGCTGCTCAGCCTCACGTACCCCGTTTTCCTTCTGCCTCACCCTATTTCTACCCTGGCTTCTTTGCTCAGCTCTATTTCAGGACATTTCACAAGGGACATGGCAAGGAATGATGAGCAAACCCGAGGCGAGAACACAGGCGTCAGACGCGGAAGCCGCGCTCTCGCCCTCGCCTCCAGATGCCTTCAGGCCTGAGGAGCTGCCTCCCCCGCCTGCACTGTGCACAGCAGGCAGCTGCAGTTCCCCTCCTACCCTGAGTCAATCCTTCCAGAAAGAATGGCAGGTGAGGTGGTGGTAGGAACGTCTGGACTGGACGGACAGCCCTCGGCATCTGCGTGAGAGCTGACATCCCATGTCCAGGTGCCAGCTCAACGCCTTCCTTAAAGACAGCGCAGGGTCTATCTGCTGGGCTTCGCTGAGGTGTGAACAGTACTCAGGGCCCGTCTGGGAGCCTGTCCGCCCTCCCACCTCTGAGAGCCCTGTGTTCCTCACTCCACATTCAAGTGAGTTCCCGAATATTGTGCAACTCACCTCCGAACACACTCTCCTCTCCACAGCGCCCACCCGACTCCAGGTGCAGCTCCAGGGCAGTACTTTACAGTTGGAACTTAGATGCATCCCGCAGGAGAAAGGATGAAAATATCAATTGCTTGATACTCAATTCTTGTTTCCTAAGGTAAAAGACTTAGTAAATGATTATTTCAGTTACAGAAGAAAATGACAATTATATATTTACTTACCTGAGTCTGGGGTCTGAAAACCACCCCAATAGAAGCAAATTTTTCTATTTTAAGGCTTTAAATTCGGATCCCAATTGTGAGAGTCATTTATGAAGGAGAAGAAGATTCTAGCAACCTCCATGTCTGCCTGCAGCCACGAGTGTCCTGGATGTGGATGGTGAATGGCAATTTAGGAAGGAGGAGGAAGGTCTTGTTTGGCACCCTGAACCGTGACTGGAGAACTACAGCTTTCCTTTCCATGTAATTGACGGGCCTTTACTGGAAGGTGCCTGATGACTGTTTCATTTTTTAATGTAATTATAGGGTCTGTAGTAAATCGTGTCTATTTTCCTGGCGTGAAGCTACATTGCCTGGAAGACTGGTTACCCGAGTCAGAAGGTGAAAGGGGCGCTGGGGAGAGGACCTCATTGTGAAACCAGGGGAAGCCTCGAAGACTCCGACCCTGCCAACAGAGGCAGGGCGGGGCAGGCTACCAGGTCCCACAGAGAGCCTGCCTGCCTTGACTCGTTAGCTGAGGGAATTCCTCAGGAGAATGCCTGCAGCCGTCCCTTGATGGAGGTTTCTTTGTACCCATTGAGTCCTCATCTGGGTAAATGGAGGATTTAAACGCCAGTTGATCATGGAAACAAACCCCCAGGATTCTCTCCCTTCTCTGGTGTGATCCATGGGCAAACCCTGCTGGTGTTGTGTCTGATTGAGTTTCTCTGTGAGCAGAACCTGGGAAGAGGACAGGAGAGGAGGGATTTACTTGGGACAGTTTACCAAGGAGGAACCAAAACAGAACTGGAAGGAGAGACAGAGGGAGAGAAGCCAGCGTGTTCGTGAGCATGTCACCTCTGTGGGCAGCTGGGGCTCAGTCCTGCAGCATCCTCAGGTAGGTGGTCTGGCACTAGCAACCAGCTCTGGTAAAAGCCCTGATCTGTAGTGCACTAGGTTGAACTGTGTCCCTTCCAGAATTCATGTCACCCAGAACCTCAGAATGTGACCCTATCTGGAAACAAGGACTTTGCAAGTACAGTTGATCGTGCTGAATCAGTCACACTGAGTTAGGCTGAGTCCTGAGTCCAGTGACTGGTGTCCTTATGGGAAGACTGAGGGAAGCCAGAGGAAAAACCAGAGGGACGTACCAGAGTCAAGGAACCCAGAGCCACCAGGAACTGAAGAGGAAGGGACTGGCCCCGCTCACAGTCTGAATTCCGATTCCTGGACTTTGGAACTGCAACAGATTAGATTTCTGTAGTCCCAGGTTTGGGGTAATTTGCTAGGAAACTAAAGCAAGTAGTGTTTTCCAATTTTGATGGGAAGCTCCGCCTGTCACAGCTGATCTCAAGCTACCAATGCGAAGTCACTGAGCAACAATCCGGGTAGAGATGGGTGCAGTCAGGTGTCGTGAGGCTGCAGCCATCCCCGGGCAGTGTGGAGCGCGGCTCGGGCACCCTGACTGAAGGATGTGTGTGCACCCCGTTTCCTGCTGCATGACCAGTCTGTCCCCGATCAAGCTGTTGATGACACCCACTATTCACCCTCTCACCTTGTCTGTGGGGCAAGGGTGTGGGGTCAGGGCAGCTGGTGGTCCAGCTCAGGTTCTCACCTTGCGTTGCAGTCAGGGCCGCGTTCAGCTGAGGGTTTGATGGCTGGAGGATCTGCTCCCCGTGCCCAGCTCCTCATGGCGCGGGCCTGTCCACATGCAGCTCAAGACAGCAGTGGCGAGGGCCGAGAGGAGGGGGCTGCAGGGTGCCAGCGTGGGCCCCCCTCCGACTTGTTCCCCTCCAGCCCTGGTCGGCTGCAGGTCCTCTGGGATCCGTCACCTCCCGGCCGGCCCTGCCTGGCTGGGGCTGCTCACCAAGACAGGGACTCCCCTGCCACTGCCGGCCGAGGCCATGGCAGCCTTTCCACTGGTACAGCTGTAAGCAGCCCTCTCGGGGGTCACCCCTGCCTCCGCTCCTCCCAGCTTGGCTCTTCACACACTCGATTCACAGGAGACCTCTCTCTGTGTGGGTGCCACCAGTGGCCTCCCGCCATGCCCACTCTCCTTGCCATGCTGGCCTGGGGGACCACTGTGCCCTCCATGACCATCTCCTGCTCTCAGGGCTCCTGGCTGCAGAGGCATCTCTGGTTCCTCTTTACGGTGGCCCTCTTGCCTTGTCCTCACTTTCTCTGGGTCCCCGGGTTCATCCTGTGGCCTGGGCTTGCCTGCCCTCTCATGACGCCCCCGTACCAAGGTCCCCTCTGCTCTCTATGGGGTCTCTCAGCACGATGCTCGCTCCCTTCAGGGCACTAGCTTTCACTGTCTTATTTCTGTTTTGATTTGGTTCATGTTGGTTTTTACCTATTTCCCTCCCAGGGAATATGAGTTCCACGTGGGGAGGGACAGACTCCAACCTCTTACTGATTGTCACCAGCCTCTCTGACTGCTGTCCGTTGATAGCACAGCTCTGTGTGACGCCGGGTGACTGATGACTGCTTTAGTCCCCTGCTGCTCCATCCCTGGACTGTCCACTCCACACATTGCCCTTGATGCAGAAAACCTTCACCCACTGCAACCCCCTCCAGAATGTCCCCACAAATCCAAGTGGCAGGTCTTCCCCTCCAGCCTCACTCAGGAGGCAGTCAAGTGAGAAGAAATGGAAATCTTGATCTCAACTTAACCTGGACTTTTTACATTGATGAAATTTCACAGTTGGGTCATATCTTTCCACCCAAGCACCCTCTTTGATGGTGGGGGACACTTTTTGGACAGAATGTTTGGTTGGTGGAAGATAAATTGAAACAAGGTGACAATCTGCCTTGCTTCTTGACATGGAATCCACTTCTCTCCCGACAGAGAAGCAGGCAGGATGAGCTGCCTGTCCTGTCCGGGGTCCTCCACAGCCTTGCCTCTGATACACACTCCTGCGGGCACGACTCCTCCTCCAGGCAGGACCCAGCCCTGACCCAGGCCGAGTGCTTGGTCACCTCCTCCTTGCTGCTCGGAGCAGTGCACACCCCTGGGAGTGAGCCCTGGGAATCTGCCGTCTTCGCCTGCTTGCTCAGGAGTTTTGAGAGGCAGAGGCCACCCAGCACCCTAGATCAAAGGTGTTGGCCTCAAAAGGCAGTGTGGAAGATGCCCTGGAGAGCCAGGCATCCTGCAGGCAGCCGGCCTGTCCACAGAGCTGCATCCCCCACAGCCGTATGGAGGGGACCGTGGGCCTTGCCTCTGTGCTGGACCCCACTCCCAGCCACCTGTGCCTTGGCTGCTTCTCTGTTCCAGCGCCTGGCCCAGGCCACACGCCCACCCACCACCCAGTTGCTCTTGGTGCCTCTGTCCACCTGACACTCCATGGGGACACTGGGGTGTTTCCAGAGCTCCAGTTAAGCCACATTCTTCGGAGCAGGTTTCTCTGGCCTCCCTGCCTCCCTCGTGCCCTGACAGATTTTCTGGCACCTTCCACGACCTTAGTGCTGGTCACGGCTAGAACTTTCCCATGCTTTGTGTGGAGGTTTGGTCTCCATTTCTTACAGGGAGTACAGATCAATTCAGACCCAGACGTCACTGCTGTCCCTTTGACCACCCCTTCTGTGAGTTCCTCCTCCATCTGCCCACCTTCCACCTGCTGACCCTCTTTCCCAGAGGATGACTCTTGGGCAAAGGAGTTCCATTTTGCTGACCTCTGCAGAGGCCACAGAGTGCCCAGGACTTTACTTCCTCCCAGGACGTTCCCAGCCACAAAGTGTCAACGCAGTCCAGGGGCAGGACCAGGACAGAGCCAGGCTGTTGTGCCCAAGGCATCATGGGTTCAGTTGCTAATTGCAGAGGGCAGCAGGGGGAAGGTGGCTGCTCTGAGTGGTGTCTGGAGCTCCAGAGGCTCTTCCCTGGGTCCAGGTGATGGGTGAGAGTGTACATTTGTAGCCTCGCCTGGGTTCCGTCAGTCCTTCCGCCCTCCTCCACAATGGGATCCACAGAAGCCAGACTGCAGGTGGTTCTGCAGAGGCCCGTGCTGCCCAGTTGTGGGCATGGTGTCCTGTCAGCTAGATGCTGAGCATGAGGTGGGGAGCACTCAGATGACCCAAGGACCTGGATTAAGTGCCCCGTGTGGTCTCTGCCAAGCTCCAAAATTAGAATCCCAGTGCTGATCCAAGGACTCTGGAGCATGGGTACCTTCACTGCCAAAGAAGTGGATACCCCACAGGAAGCCACTGTTAGCAGGTGCCTGGCCCTGGAGAGAGTGGGCTTCAGTGGGCCCAGTAGTGAGTCCCAATGATACCTGTTCCCAGAACCATGGAATGTGATCTTATTTGGAATGAGAATTTTCACAGATACTCTTAACCAACATACTTGAGATGACAGTCCTGGAATAGGGAGGATCCTGAATCCCATCATGGGCTCCTCATCTGAGACAGACAAGGAGGAGACACAGACACAGCGAAGCCACATGCAGGCTGTGGCAGAGACAGGAGCCACACAGCCACACACCGGGGGCACACCAGCAGTCCCAGAAGCTGGAGGAGGCAAGATTGTCTCAAAGGTCTCTGAGGGACTGTGACTCTGCCAGTACCTTGAGTCCAGACCTCTGTCCCCAGAGCTCTGAGAGAGAGAAAATCCTGTTGTTGGAAGCCACCCAGTTTGTGGATGTTTGCTGTGGCCCCTTGGCAACAAAGGCAGTGTCGATTGAGCTACCAGAGCCGCCCACCCAGCTGGGGTCAGCAGTCCGCAGGTTGTCAGGTGGCTTGCGATGGTGATGCACCATGAGGCCATGGTAGGACATCTGGGGTGCAGCCCCAGCAGGTCCAGAGAGCACTGCGCACCTCCCAGAGGAGAGTGCCGACTGAGAGAGGGGGACTGAGTCAAGGGGACTCAGCCCTCAGAGGCCAGCCAGCCTTTCCCAGCTGCTCCAGGAAAGTTCAGGTGAGCATGCGGGCAATGGGGCCGTCCCCGAGGCTAGCAGAATGGATTGTGAATTGCTCAGGGGGCTGCTGAGTGCCCGAGCCCTCAGTGGGAGACGCACAGCCCGGCCCTGGAATGACTGGGTCTCCCGAGGACACTGCGTGGGACCCCTGCTGCTGCCCTGATTAGTTAATCCCCAACCCAGCAGCTCAAAACCACACGCGCCGGGGCTGAGGCTGTGGCTCAGTGGCAGAGCGCTTGCCTTGCACGCGTGAGGCACTGGGTTCGATCCTCAGCACCACATAAAAATAAGTAAACAAAATAAAGACACTGTGTCCATGTATAACTAAAAAATATTTAAAAAAAAAAAAAAAAAAAACCACACGCGCCGTGACCCTGCAGCTCTCGGTGAACATGGAAACGAGGACGTGTTCTCACTGAGCTGGTCCGTCCTTCCTTTCCATGGTGTTCTGTAGCTTTCAATCCCTGGTTCAATCTTGGTGTATGTTCTGCATATCTGTTATAAGTTTCACACGTAATTAGGACTGTTTTATCAAGTAACTCTTGTTATTATAAAAGCCTCTCTTGATCTCTAGTAACGCTTCCTCCTTCTGAGATTTCCTGGTGCTCGTACAGCTACGTCCCCCTCTGTCCACACCCACAACGCACGGTATGCTGTCTTTTTTTTAATTACCAGCTTCTTTTTACCTTCGTTTTGGAGTTTGAGCTTTTGTAATCAGTATATGCCTTTTTGTGTTTTGAAGGCAGTTTCCCTGTCTTCATCTTTTAATTAAGGTGGCCCTGGTTGCCTTTGGTCACCACGGCCTGATGACCACTTCTTTCTCAGGAATCCTCTGCTGCATAGGTTAGAAACTGCGTCTCCTAGAACCCTCCTTTGTTTTTGCAGTGTGGGGGATGGAACCCAGGGCCTCACAGGTTACTAGTCAAGGGCTCTGCCACTGAACCACACCCCAGCCCCAGACTTTCCCTTTGTATGTGATTCCAGAACAGAATTTTCCAAGCAGAACCAGCGGTGGAAGGCGGGCGGAGAAGAGAAGCCATTATTGTCTGGACGAGGTCTCCCCTGTTCAAGGAAGGGCTAAGAGGTGAGCTCTCACTCCGGAGGGCTGTGGCCATGGTGGAGATCCTGAGTCCATCATCAGCTGACTAGACTGCAGGCCCCGCTGTCGGCTTCCTGAGGGCTGCCCCAGGCCAGCTCGCTCCCCTGAGGAATATGCCCTCCAGGGTCTCAGCTCTAACCCTGGGGGCCATCTGGGGTCCCTCTTCTTTGTGGACTTCGCCCTCCAGTTTTCTCTAAGGGCCCTGCCATCAGCCCCGTTTCAGCCTCTCTCCAGGGGCTCTGCTTCTGCCCTGCTGTGCACTGTCCAGACGCTGCCAAAGGTGCAGGAGAGAATCGTGTTCCGACACACCTTTGCCTGTCCAGCCCAGGGGTCGGTGGCAAGCTCTGGGCTTCTGCTCCCGGTCAGTCTCTGAGTCCCTTGGTGGCAGAAGTGGGATTCACTTGGTGTGAGTCCAGGGTCCCTGGACCATTGCCCTTTTGACGGCCACGGCTGCCTTCTGAGGGTTGGCGACGTCTCTGCTTCATACTTCTCACCACTGCTGACGCGTGGGAACTTGGCTTCCTCATGGCAGGAGCCTCCCTGGCGATTTGCTGAGGAAGGTCCCACCCATGGCTGGTGCCGCCACCTGTTGACCCGACCTGGTCACAACGTCCTGAGCGTCCTGCGCCCTCAGAAGCAAGCTGCAGGCAGGGCCTCCCGTGGCCGTGCAGGACGGGCGACGCGGGGCTCTTGTTCACCCGTGCCTGGCGCTGTCCCCCCAGAAGGAGCATTGGGACAGCAGAAATGGGCTGCGGGGGCCCCAGCTTTGTGCCCACCACCCTGCCCTCACGGGGGAGCCCCAGATGCAACAGCCTCTCCCGGGAGGGGGCCTGCTGTCTCCTACCTCTGGCTGCAGAGCTTCCCAAGTTCGTGATGCTTGAAACACGAGGACCTTCCTGAAGCGCCATCGGAGGCGAGTTTGATCACTAAAAAAAATCTCTCACACTGTTCGTTCATGGGCGACTGTAAAAACTGGACCAATAATTCAAGATCTATGTTTATTATGGTAAGTTTTCCAAACATGAATGTACACAGGTGAAATCACCTGCAAGGTCAGCAAACCCCAAGGCTTGCAGGATGAGCTACTTATTTCTGTTCCTGTTGGGGGGGGGGCAGCTACACGATTTTACTTTTCTTCTTTATTTCTCTTGCTTTTCTTCATCAGCCAACTCTGGTGTATCGAATCTGAATTGCTTCTATGTCAGTCAAATTTCATTTTTAAACAATAATACCCATAAAGCTTGTGCCACCTGGTAGTTAAGAACATAGACGTGGAGACACATGTGGGCTTGGTCGCCGGCTCTGCCACCTGCTGGCTGTGACCTTGGGAAGGAGGCTCGGTCTCCCCACCTGTAACAGGGGTTCACATCTCCGTGGGGGATAACACATCTGTAACCAGAGGGTATTCAACACTGGTCTTGGCACAGAATGGTGACTCATTAATTGGACTTTTTTTTTTTTAAATTATTATAGTCATTGCTGTTTCTTTTTTCAGAGTCTCCCATTTCTGAAAAGCCAGGAGAGGATTGGTGGGGTCCAGTGCTGTCCCCACCTCCCTTCTCTGCCTCCACACTCTGACTCTGAGCACCTTGTAGTCTCGCTTACCATTCCAACCTTGGCGTGTGGCACGGGGCCAGGCACACGGTGATGTCCGGTGAGTGTGTGCTGAATGGCAATGAAGAGATGGGGCCCTTGTAACTCACGATTTGCACAGGGAGCAATGCAGTCTGCACAGGTGGGCGCTGTGCTGTGGGGTCCACAGCTGTAGCCTGGCATCCTTGGGGAAAGCCAGAGCCCTTCCTGGGGTGCTCGTACCCCTGACACCTGTGGCCTTATTTGCAAAAGGCACTGATGCCCACCCTTGGCAATAAATTAGAGGTTTCATGTGGTCCAGATTCACCCAGTGAGGACCCAAAGGGAGGAGAGAGGGCTCAGTGGGTGGGCAAGCAGGTGTGAGCTGGGAGGGAACCCCGAATCCTGGAGGCTGATCCAATTTGCTTTAGGGTCTGACAAAGTCGGGGCTGAGCGCCCTGCCCGAGCAAGCTCATATCTGTCTTAAGATTGCTTCTCCAAGAGGGAAACGGACTTGCTGCTGCTGGGGATTGTGACCTCTCCCCTCAGCTGTCAGGACAGTCCATGACATCTGCTCCTCCAGGCAAATCTGTGCACACAGAAGACACAGCAGTTGCTGCTCAGGGCTGGTGAGGACAGGGCCTGGGAAGTGACAGCTGATAGGTGCAGGGCTTCTCTTTGGGGTGATGCACATGCTCTAAACCCCAGGCTGTGCTAGATACCCTGCCCTGTGAACAGGCTAGAAACACTGAGCTGGACACCGTCCTGGCTGGTGTCACGGCATGGCAATTGTATCTGCATAAAACCATTATGGAAAAACAAAACAAGTTTTGCTCTGCAGAAAAAAACTTCCCAAGCCCGATGGGCAGCAACGAGGATCCTGCCCAGACCCCAACAATGACAGCTCGGAAGAAAAGCGAGAGCTCAGCCCTGCCTCCCACAGGCTGCCAGGGGGCTTCCCTCCCCGTCCAGCTGCACCAGCAGCACAGGGGCAGTTGTTAAAAAGCCTCGCCTGGTGCTGCCCAAGCAGAAAGTGGTGACAGGCTGGCTGCCTGTGCTTCACAGGGCCCTGCTGTGACAGGGACTGGAAGGGATAAGGTGGAGGTGAGCGTGGGAGCCACAGTTCCCTTATTAGCAATCGCTCCACATCTTTCAGGAAGCAGAGGGCGAAAGGCAACTGTACCTGTTCCCTCCGGCCCAGCAGCTGGACTCGCCCCCGGGGACTGAGCGACAGAGAAACACCCCAGGAGACACCAAGCGGTCAAGCCAATGGAAGCATTTTAATGACAACTGACATCACAGGTATAAATAAATATCTTCTTTCCATCTATAATATGTGCTACAAATATATTTTTAAAAGGTCCAGCCAAGCTTCAGAGGCTTCCAGGACTCTTTCTCAGCTACTGACTTTAGTAATAATAATTAAAAAACAACGGTAACCATCCCTGGTATCTCTGTGAGCATCTCCCTAACTCCATCCACAGCTGCTTACAGTGTTGCAAGGGGGTCATTTTACCCCGTGCAGGTTTTCTCTGCCAATGCCTGTCACTTTGGAGGCTGTGTTTGGCAGTGTGCAGGTACACGGTTATGCTGTTCAAGAACACAGTCGATGGACATCTAACATGGATTTCATCTTCTGAGTTGATGCTGGTACACCCTGCCCGACACAGTAAGAAAAACAGCTTAAATCCTCCCCAGTTTTCATCTTGGGTCATTTTTCAGCATTAGCTGTGCTTTGAGGCAGACGCCGATTCCACCTGGGTACAGCCTCTCCTGGGTTTAACACAACCTCTCCACCAGGCAGGGCTCTCTGTGTGGCAGGTGGTCCAGGCTGGGCTCCGTTCTGCTGAACAGGACTCACCCACAGGCCTTGACCCTGTGATGGCGGTGGTGGGGCCACTGGCAGCTCCCTGCTCCCCACAGAAGGCATTGAGAGCTTTTTCTTAATGGTAAAGTCCCAGACCACACCAGCAAAGCCGGAGGGATAAGGAAAAGCATTACAATCACAACACAAGGCCCAGAGGAATGGACATTGTTGCTAAAAAGCATCTGATGAATAGAATATAATTTATATTTCATTAGGAAAAATATACCACGTGATCCTCAGAAATCAACGTTAAATATAAATCAGATATGAGTCTAGGATAATGTGCAAGAGGGAAGAGGAGACCACAGTAGAAATGAGAGTTCCTCAGTGCCACCCGGAGGCCACATGGGCATGGAGAAGGCTCTCTTCCCCGGCCCAGGCTACTGTCCTTGGGAAAGCGCACGTGGACGTAGGCGGGAGAGCGCCTCTTAGAAGGCCCTACTTCTGTATTTTGCTCCTTTATTAGAAATATAAACAGGTTATTATTTGTCTCTTTTTATTTGTCTTTTTGCATTTTTTAACAAATGGTTTTTGGTAGCGCGTGTGTCCACACAACCTCCCCGGTTTCCCAAGCAGCCTCAGTGCTGCTAAAGAACCCTTGATACAAAAATGTCCTTCCCGGCTTCAAACTTCCTGCTGGGCCTTCAGGAAGCCCAGCCCATGCCCCCCAGCCTCTCAGGACACCTTCTGTCCACTCAGGCCCAGAGCTGACCCTGGGGTCTGGAGGAAGGCTTCAGACTGGGCTCTTGGCCAGGGGACCTAGGCCTTCTCTTGGAACTTCTCCAGATAGGTTCTGAGCTCCTGGGGGGCGCCCACACCCACGTCCTGGCACACCCACGGGATGTCCTCCTTGGCACCGAGGATGGAGTTCACAGTGGGGCAGCCGTCGTCGGTGGGGATGGTGGTGAAGGTGGCAAACTTTACCTTCTTGCGCTTGGAGGTGGGCGAGTGCGGGGGCTCCTGCTTCTGAGCCCTGCCCGGCCTCCCCGAGTCCGCGGGCCTGCGTACCTGGCTCTGCATGTGCTTTTGGGGGCCCCCGTTGAGGAGCAAGTGGTCACCCTCCTCCTGGCCCCCCAGTCCGCGGTCTATGACGGTGGTGTGCTCGTCCGGGGGCGGAGCCGGGTCCCCGACGCTCTCCAGGAGCTCCGCCTCATTGCCCAGCCACACCCAGTCGTGGGAGTGGGGCATGGAGGCCTGGCCTTCCAGGGGCACCTGCTTGTGCCTGTACTTGAGGGCGAAGGTGGCGCAGTTGATCAGGAAGACCAGGATGGCAAGGCAGAAGACCCCCAGCAGGGCGTACATGCCAATCTCCAGGTCGCTCAGGCCCCGGGCTGTCTGTACCAGGTCATTCTCCTCCAGCCCGGCCCCTGCCCTGGGCAGGTCCACGTGGGCCGGGAAGTTGGTGAAGTCAATGGGGATGTTCTGCAGCTGCGCCTCCCCAGGCCGCGCGCCCCCGTCCAGCCGGCTGCTCTTCACCACCCTGTTGTCCAGCAGTGACTTGGCTGTCGTGGTGGCCCTCTGCAGGGCCCCTTCCTCATGCTCGTGGAAATGCCCATCCTGGCCTGGACGCTCGCCCTGGCCCTTCTGCCGACGGTCACTGGCGTGGTTCTTGATGTCATCCTCGTCCTCGTCCCCAGTGGGGGTGGCATCGGCGTCGTTCTGTCCAAACTTGACCCTGACATTGCCGATGCCCACGGCCAGGATACTCTTGCGTTTGGATTTCTGACAGGTCTCTGCGATGGTCATGTCCACGCGAACCAGCGGGCCTTGACCTTCCCCTTCAGCCACCACGATGGGCCACCTGGGCGAGCGGGGAGGGGCAACAGACACCACAGCCTCATCCAAGGAGGTGGCGGCCAGGGAGAAGTCCTGGGTGCCGTAGATGTCCAGGGGCGTCACCGAGCCGTCGCTGAACTGCAGCCACGTGCTGACCACAGCTTCCTGTGGAGAGAGAGGCAGTGAGTTCCACTTGGAGGAGGCTCTTTTCCTCAAACCCCCCACTAGCACAATACCCCAAACAAGGAGCAGGACCCCAAATCCAGACCTGGTGGCTGATGAATCTGGGGGAGAAAACAGGTGTTACACCAAGGACAGAAAAAGCACCTTAACGTCAACAAGAGCAGCTCAGCACGGCCCCGGAAAGGAAGCCAGCAGACAGGAGTTCCCAGGCTCCATGACTGGTCTGCAGGACAGGCCCCTGTGACCCTGTGGCAGACCCTATGAGTGGCCAGATCTGCTGTGACAACAAAGGCTGTTGAGGACCCATGGGTGGGAGGATGGCCAGAGCCCAGGGCAATGGAAAGGAGCCCCCTCACTGGGCCTCTCCTGTGAGCTGTGGCACTTTCTGGTCTGCGGGAAAGCAGGTACGTCTGTCCGCCCCTGACCCACCCGGGCACCCCAGCAGACTGTCAGCCCCACTCAGTGATGTGCTGAGAGCCTGCTGAATGCCCTCTGCTCTGCAGGTTGCTTTTGTGGAAACCAGGAAGCGCTGGCCAGCGTAAGGACCGAGTTTACTGGAAAGCCTGGCTATCGTTCCCTCAGTGCCCGAATAGCTACCCGAAGTTCCCAGGATGGAGAGCAGTGAAGAGAGTCTGAGGATCACCAGCCAGCAGGTCACAGCCCCACCTTCAACCCCAGCGTACCTGGCAGAGGCTCAGTGAGCGGAGGCCTCCCAAGCCCACCTCCTCCCTGAATGCATGGACAGAGCAAACAGAGCCCAGGCAAGGCCAGCTGCACATGGCTGCAGAGACTCTGTGCCTCCCCAGGGCAACTCAGTGGGCACCAGGCCTCCAGTAGCTAGGATGGAGCCTGGGTGCCCCGGGAAGGGTGTTTCTCCCAGGTGAATGGAGGCTGGTGGGAGGAGGCTGAGGGGCCAGCTGCTGCTCACAGTCATTCCTTCTCTGTTATAGTTATGTTCCCTACTTGGTGACAGATTGGCAAAGTGCCACAGCCCTGCGGGCCACAAGAAGCAGGCCAAGGGCTTGGCTGAGGGCACTGTGCCCTCCTAACCAGTAGGCTGGAGGCCCGGGGCCAGCCACTGCCAGGGCCGCTGTCGGCTGCACAGGAGCAGCCGCTCAGCCTCTGCAGAGAGAGCTGCATGCTGGTCCTGCCCCGGCCCCTCCCAAGCCAGGCCAGGCTGATCATGATGCCTTCCTGGGCCCCCACTCCAGACCCTGCCCTGGCCGCCCCTGGAGGCAGCCAGGACCCCCGTGCAGGGTGAGGAAACCCCACTTCTTGAGACACAGCAGCTATGCTTGATGGCACTGAGCATGGGGTGGCAATGTCCCCACTGGAAATCCAAACTCCCGCTGGGTCCTGGGATAGATGTGGGGTCACCTCTGAGACACAGGGATTGTGAGCCAAGAGACTCACTTGCAGCTGGGCCTGCAGGGGCAGCCCCAGGAGAATCCCTAAGGAACCAGCAAAGCCACCAAGCTTGGAGCCCTTGAGACAGACTAGATACACTGCCTCCCTCAGGGTGGTGGTGTCTGCCCCCAGAGAGGTTCCCGGAGGAGCAGGCTGAGGGCTGAGCTCAGAGAGGGGCTGGGAAAGGCTGCCGCAGTGGGCGAAGCCCCAAACACAAGAGCCTGTGAGGTAAAACCACCCAGGAGGAAAGACCAGGGGAGACGGCACTGGAGTGCGGGGGAGTGGAGAGCAGCAGAGGTTCCCGAGGAGCCTGGAGCGTCCAGGAACAAAGAACAGAGCGGTCACATTCACGACTCCAGGAGCGGCTGCAGCAGCAGACAGGCACGTCGGAGGAGAGGTCGCGAGCGCGGCAGATGAAGGGAATCACGAGAGACGAGCAGGTCCACACACACAGGAGAATGAGGTCCCACCAGCTCTCGGCTGGAGCTCCAGAAGGAAAGGACAGAGGGTGGAGGGCTGCCTTCTCAGCAGGAATGGCTCCAGAGTCGGAGTTAAGGAAAATCAGCAGCAATAAAAGGAGACATCTGGGTGTCTGGATCCAGCTATGCCTGAAGGAGCCAGTGCCTGGACACGAACTAATGGATTGTTCTGCTTATTCCAGCCCATTGGGTCACGTCTCTATTGTGCTGATTAGAAAGCCCAGACTAACCCCGAGGGCGCTCAAGGCGGGTGGAGCATGCAGGGGCTTTGAGGGCATTGAACTCTGCTTGTCCTCAGCTATGGCCCAGCTCGACAGGTGGCTGCTGCCTCCTGGCCTGCACCACCCCTGGCTTTCCTCTGGGGCCACTGTCACTGCCTCAGGGAGGCGCCTGCACTGATCCTAGACTCGGGCGTGGCTGGTGGGAGGGCCAGACCTAGAGAGACCGAGTGGTGGGTCCAGCGGCCCCGCCCTTCTTCTGTCCACGTCCCAGGAGCCCCTCTCCAACCTCGACCTCCCTTTCTTTGAAACACACAAGGCTCAGGGGAAAGCTGCGCCAACCTCGTCCCTCAGAGCTTGTGTCTCAGAGTTAGAGACGTCAGGCGCGGCCTGCCCAGCTCCCTGGGCGGAGATCGAGTGCTGACAGGTGAGCTGCTCTGTGGCCGTGCCCACCCTCCCTGCTCTGCCTGGAGAACAGAGCTAATAAACAACGAGCCCCCGCGAGGGCAGACAGGCGCATTTAAACTCAGGACACCTGGGCTTAGAGTGACTCGTGCCCTATGGAGTTAGATCCCTCTCTTCCAGAGTCACCTGCAGGTGGGATGAGCTCCCTCCATCAGTCCACAGCCTGGCCTCCAACTGCTGTCAGCTGATGGGCTCAGAGCAGGAGGGACAGGTGGCCTTGCCCCATGTCACAAAGTCGCGGGCCAGTCTTCCTCCCTAATGAGCTCTCGGCTCCCTGAGTGGCTTTGTGGGCTCGGCTTCTCTCCCCCAGTTTCCTCTCCTCTTTATAAACCAGAGAAGAGCACGTGACTTCTCCGCCCCAGGGGACAGGGCGGAGGGGCCAGGCTGTGGGCCGGAGGTGCCTGAAGGTGCCACGGGTCCCTCCGGTTGGGCTCTGGAACACTCAGGGAGCAGGCAGGCCCTCTAGAACGGCCTGCGGACGCGCTGCTGGGACCCCTGAAGAGGGCGCCTGGTGAGGGGTCTCACGTGTGCGCACAGCGCAGCTCAGATGGGAGGCTGGGGGTGGCGAGGTCACGATCGCCTTACAGCAGAGGTCTTGTGGGAAAGCCAAGAGAGGCCCCCAGACAACAACCAGCACAGAGGGGACCTCGGCCACATGGAGCAGAGTGCGGGGCTGCAGGGCCTGGGAGAAGCCTGCCTTGCCACATGCTGGGCACAGGCCCAGTGGGGCCACCTACAGACCTTCAAGCTGAGACCTGGCCATGGCTTTGAGCTGCTGTGTTGGTGGCAACTGTCACCTAGCAGAACTGACTGAAGGGCCATGTGCACTGAGCACCACCCTGGTCCCCACAACCTCCAGGGCCACGGCAGCCACGGGCGCCACAGCCTGCCTGGTTCACCAGGGCACTGCCCCGCGGCACTGGAGCCTGCAGCCCTGAGCCAAGCTGTCCCTGCCCCACGGCCCTCCCAGCTTTGCTGCCCACCTGCGCCTCGGACAGTGGCCATCCTGCATTCCCAGCAGCACGCCTTGCTCTTTGGGACACTGTGGAGTGCCCTCACGGCACCTCAAGGATGAGGCCCCTGTTGCCAACCCTGTGGGTCCTGTTGCCTGTCCCAGCCGCTGTGGAACAGAGCCTCCAGGGCGACCTCCCCGCAGGGACTGACTCCCACCTCCTCCCCAGCTGCTGGCCTTCTGTGCTGGTCACCAGAGGACGCTAGGGCTGAACCAGGAGTCTGAACCCAGACAGGGTCTGCCTGGGGAGCCCTCACGCTCCTGTACGTCTCCATGGTACAAGGTGTGGCTGTGAGAAGGTGACCGTGTCCTCGTGGGAAGAGCTGACTCTGTGGAGCTCCACTCTGTGCCAGCCAGCGCTGTCCTCAGCGGGAGATTAGCCAGTCCCGAGGCCTCGAGGGGGAGGCGGAGCTGTGAGGCCATGCATCCCAAGTCTGCTCTCCCCCAGGTGCAGCCCTGACCACAGAAGCAGAAAGTCCTGCAGACAGATGACGCCCCTGCAGGTTGCCGGCGCGGATGTCCCTTCTGTGTGCCGTCTTGCCTTCCGGCCCAGCCGAGTCTCCCCCGGTGGACAGTGTTCACTGAGCGCCTGCTGCATGCCCACACACGTGGTGCTGGAGGGAGCCCGAGCAGTGCCAGGCCTCCAGCAGCCTGCCCTCCACGGAGGAGAAACCAAACGCAGGCACGTGCAAGACTATGCAGAGACTGCAGACGGCGCCCTGGGCCGTGGGGCGGGGCAGGCTGGGGGCAGAGACGGGCGATGGGCTGGGAGGAAAGGCACCCTGAGCCGCGGGATCGCAGCTGCGTCTAAACATCCAGCAGAGAGATGCTGGGGGAAGCCCAGGGTGGGGAGATCCAGGCTGGAGGAAGAGCAAGGGCAGGGCTCAGAGAAGCTTGGGGGAGGACGGCGCCTGAAACGCAGCAGGAGAGGCCGGGAGCTGGGAGGCAAGGTGAGGTCAGGAGCCCAGCATGGGGACCGTGGCTGTTGAGGGAACACGGTCTCTTTAGGTCAGTGGGAAGTCCCTGCCTCAGTTTTAGCCAGAGAAGGACATAATAGACCCCCGGTTTCAGAGGCTCACTGTGCCCGCAGCAGATGCGAGGGTGGAGGGAAGAAGAGCAGCGGCCAGTCCCTCCTGGGACAGGGCCACGGATGGACTCTCGCTTGGGCTGGTGGTGGGGAGTCGAGTGCCGGAGTGCTCAGGACGTGACCTCCACCCTGACCTGCAGGAGCTGACTGTCCCTTGCGCCTCCTCCTCCCGGGGTCAGGCCCGTGGCTGCCCCGCCCTGCCCATCCTCTGGCCCTGGTCCTACCTGTTTGGGGGTGCGCAGCAGCTCCTCCGCTGTGGCCACGGCTGTGATGGCCTTGCTGTGTTCTGCGCTGGGGTGGAGGGTGACAGAGAGCCCGGCCACAAGCTGGATGGCCAGGTCCATCACCGACACTTTGTCTTCTAGCACGGTTACCGTTTTCTCTGCCAGGATGGAGTCAGACAGTGGGGACAGCACCTGTGGGTTGGCAGGACACAGGAAAACCTGTCACACCTGTTTCCAGAGGTCGGAGCACCCCCAACGAAGCTTCTTCCGTCCCATCTGGGCCTGAGTCCAGAACACAGAGAAAAGGAGTCACATGCCCGTTTTGCTCTAAATGCTGGCCCATACTGTGACTTAGAATCCAATAGTCATCCCTCCCCAAGTCATTTTAGTTCTACTTGTTGAAAAACTGAAATATTAAAATATATTATGTCTTTAAAAGAGAACGACCCCCCCCCCCACTTAGAGGAGGTGCCCTGTATGATGCACAACCTGGTTAACTGTACAGGGTGATCCTGTTCACTCGACTCATGAAGATTTGCACACAAACTGACTTTGTGCAGCCTGAACCGAATTCTAACTACAGAATCAACTGGGGAGAAGTGGACTATAATAATCCACACCTGCTGGAAAGCTGATTTCTCCCCCTCCCATCAGCTCCATGGGGTGGAGATGTCCAGGGGAAATGGTGGACCGTACCAATCACTTCCACATGTGTGGCGTAAAGATCAAGAATGACCTTCCAGAGAGGTGTTGGTCAAGGGGACTTGTGGGGTTGAGGCAAAGGTCACGCACACCCCATCGTCTGTCCTGAAACACCCTACACGTCTCTTGAAGCACAACATGGGGTGGGGGCTCTGAAGAGTGGGGGAGTGAATGAAGGGCTGGGTGGCGATGGCCGAAGGCAGCAGAGGAAGGAAACTGCGGCTCCAGCCGGCCACTCGCAGACGCACAGAGGACACAAAGGTCACCCTGAGAGGGGCAGGAGAGGGAATTGGAGAGGGAGCTGCCTGGGGGAGCAGGCATGGGGAAGCAGCTGCAGCGTGGCGCCATGGCGGCCAGAGCGCTGGGCCGGCTGCCCCCTCTGTGCCCCCATGCTGCCATCTGGAGCCATCAGGGGCGCCCAGGCATTGGCCACGATGCCCTGCCCTTCGGGAGCCCTGGTACCACTTCCAGGAAGCACACTGCACCGGCAACACGGGCGAGCCAAGCTCCCACCTCCTACCTGGATGGTCGTCATGCCAACCTCCCGCCCGACCAGGATCCTGCCGTCCTGGAGTGTGGCGATGTGAGGCGCCTCCAGCTTCATGAAGTCCACCACCAGGTGGGTGATGTCGAACTGCCAGCCAGGGCCCAGCAGGTGGCTCGGCTGGCCCCAGGGTCCAGACCCCTCGGACACAAACTGGGTGAGGACTCGCACAGTGGCGTGTTGGAACTGGAGGGCGCAGCCCCGGCCCCGCCGCTCCTCCTCCTCCTCGTCCTCGCTCTCCCGCGTGGGCCTGTGGGAAAGGAGAAGCTGCTCACGGATCCGGGGAGAGGAGTCTGCGGTGCCCACCCGGGCCTCCCAGAAAGGACGTTCCACACCTGCCCTGGGTAGCAAGGCACACTGGTTCTACCCTGGGCAGCACAGGGGGCTGGGCGCCCTTTATGGACCATGTTTATCAGCAGATTAAAGACTGGAGGGCTGGGGCTGGGGTGGTGGCTCCGTGGTAGAGCGCTTGCCTAGCATGTGTGAGGCACTGGGTTCGATTCTCAGCACCACATATAAATAAATAAAATAAAGAGTCTGTTGACAACTAAAAAATATTTTTAAAAAAAGGTTTAAGGGCTAATGTGTACCAAGCATGCACTGTGTATTAAGTATCCATCCACCATCTGTGTCTATTTAGGTGGGAATTAATGCAAATTAAATGCAAAGTCTCAACTTCTCAGTCGCACTGTAGTTCTAGTGCTGGTGGCTACCAAGCTGGACAGTGTCCTTCTAGCACAGTCTGCTGCTGCAGAAAGTTCTGTTGGACAGAGCTGTCCATGCTCTTGAGGTGGGCCAGGCCCCATTGACCCCCTTGGGTATAAACTCTCCAATCACCTCCCTCCAGGTATTCTTACAGCTACAGAAGGAAACTGAGGCACTGAGAGGTCATGGAGCTGGTCCACAGCAGAGCTTCCGTGGATTGGGACGCAGCGTGTCCTGGTGTCACGTGGGACACACCTGTCCTCTTGGCCACTCATGACCACAGTGTGATCTGGAGGACTGCTGTCCTCCCTGATCAGGCTGATTTCCCTAAAGCTTTTCTGGTTGGGTGGTTTGACGTCTCACTCTCTCAGTGTCTTGAGACACACTCTTTGTGCCTTCAAATGAGGATCCCAGTGCCTGGGAGCCACCAGAGAAACAGTCCTGGTGGCCCAGGATGGGGAATTCCAGGCTGGAAGCCACAACCCCACTTAACTAACTCAGCTGGGCCGGGGTTGGAGCTCTGAGAGCACTAGACCCCAAGATCCTGCAAAGGACAATCCAGAACCACACAGAATAAATAAATTACAGGCTGCTTGAGAACAGTAACTCCATATTCCAGTATAAATGCAATCAAATGTCATCCAGTAATTGGGCCAGCACAGAGCATTTCAAGCTTAGAGATATTCACAGAGTACAGGAGAGGGCGGACGCTTTCCTTTGAGAAATTAAATCAAACCTCAAATTCCCTGAGGGTTGTAGGCCTAGAAAAGTGGATATGTTTGTGCTGCCATTTGGAGAATCACTTGCAAAACACGGCCTCGTCCAAGCCCACGTGAAGCAGGAGGACCTTTTGGGCTTGACACGGACCTGCTGTTGAGCAGCTTGTGGGTCCGGCTCTGGCTGAGCCATCCCGAGCCCTGGCCACCACAGGGAGTTTTCGTTAGGGTTAGGAGATGAGGGAGTTGTGAGAACATCAGTGCCTACTATGCCCCAGGTCCTGAACTGACCCTGTTAGTGTTAAGACCACACACAAAGTCGTTGTTCTCACGGCTCTAGGACACCTCCTCCACCCAGGCTCACCTCTTGCTGGCCACGATGGGGACTCTCCAGCCCTTAATCTGGCTGAGCTCGGTGTCAGAGACCTCGATCTGCAGGGGCAGCCGGGGCACCCACACGGTGATGTGCAGGGGGGCACTCAGGTACTGGTAGGTGAAATTCACTACTGCATCCACCCTGCCCTTGATCTCTTTGCCGTTGACAAAGACATAGTCACAGTGGTCGGACACCTGCAGAGACAGAGGGAGAGGGGATGGAGACGTTCACAGGACCCTGCAGACCACCCGTCTTCCATTCATTGCATTTTCTTGGAAAGCACATAGGCTTTGAGCTCCTCAGACGAAGTCCTGGTAGAGATGGTTGAGTTAGGAAGTGGCCCCGGGAAGCAGGGGTGAAGGTCATAGTTACAACCCCTGGAAATTGGACTGAGGTTCTGTTTCTGCCATCCTAAGGAACGGAAAACTGAAATAGAAACACAGTTGAATCACAGAGAGACAATATGACTTATCTCGTGTGGCCAGGTGTTTGGGGTGTGATTTACATGGGTCCCGTGTGCCTGTAGCCAAAAGGACATCATCTTCATCTTCAACTCTTAGTTCCTTATACCAAATGCTCATGAAGCAGGAGCTCAGCAGCATGGACGGTAAATGGTGGATAGATGGAGGTATGGAGGGATGGGGGAGGGATGGAGGGATGGAGGGATGGAGGGATGGAGGGATGGATGGATGGATGGATGGATGGATAGATGGGTGAACAGATGAAAAGATAGAAGGATGGAAGGATGGATGGATGGATGGATAAACCAGCAGAGAGATGGATGGATGGAAGAACAAAGAGATTCGAGAACAGGTGGGCAAATGGTTGGCTGGCTGGCTGGCTGGCTGGATGAAAGGAAGGATAATCAGATGGATGAAGGGATGAATAGATGGAAGGATGGATGAATGGATGGACAGATGGAAAGATAGATGAAAGAATAAATGGAAGGATGGATGGATGGACAGATGGATGGAAGGAGGGAGAGATTGATGGATAGCCAGCCAGATGGATGAAGGGAAGGATGGATGGATGAAAAGAGCCCGCCTTTCATGGGGACGCCTGCCTCAGGACAACCGGCAAGGATTTGGGGCCGAGAGGAGAGACAGCAACTGAGATGAGATGGAGGTAAAAGCAGGAAAGACAGAGGAAGTTAATTAGGAAGCTCCTAGGAAGCCCTCTGCAGTGTTTCCTCACCTTTCCAGGGTCACTGACTCCTTCGAGAATACACATAAGGCTCATTTGTGCTCGAGAGGTGCGCATACACACAGTTGAGCTTAACACTTCGGAGTTAATGAAGTCATCACGTAGCACTTACCATGCAAAGCTATGACTGCCGATTTGCTTATCTGTCTCCTAGGCTGCACACTCTGAAGCAGCAGATCCCTCCCAGAGGCCTGGACCCCACCAGATGACCTGCAGTGCTGACCAGTGACCACCTGTGATCGCTCACTCTCTTTCTCCACCTTCGGGGGTTGTGGGTGGCTACTCGGGGCCCAGTTGTCATCTTCCACACATAGTTCTGTTTGCAGAGGCAGCTGTGAGGGCTGGGTAGAGAGAATTTGCTCCATCTGCTGGGGACAGTGGCAGGGAGCAGCTAGGAGGGACACGCGGATGGGTCCTCTCATCCATGGTCAAGAGTAGTGTGAAAGTTTCATTGCCAATGAAGGATGGAAGCCAATCTCAGCCTCTGTCCCAGGCTGCTCATTAACATATCAGCTCTGCCCTAGATCTGGACAGTATTAGCATAAGGGCCAGCAGGAGTCACATCAGTGATCTCCTCTCTAATCAATGTTGTAATTTACAAACCATTGGCTTTCTGGTCTGCTACCTCGCTGGCGTGGGAGGGAGGCACCTGGCCTCTGCAGAATAGATAATAATCCAGAGGCACACCAGAGGCTGGAGGCTGCTCACACGGCAGAGCCCTGTCGCTGCCCGTCCCGAGGGTGTCCCAGCCAATGGGGGACCTCTCCGAGTGCACTGTCATCTCCTACGTGGCTGGCTGTGGGAACCAGGTGCCACACAGCAGGCCAGTTCTTCTACGAGCAGGAAGCAGTAACGCCACAGGCATCCGTGTAGTCCCCGGTGGGTGGGCGCCCGCAGACTCTGCTGCTCTCACATTGGACCATGCAGGCTGAATGCACTGGGTGGGGGGCAAGCCCCTGGAGGGCAGGGCTGGCTCACACAGATCCTGGTGGGGCATGTGCTCATGTGCCAGAGTCTGAGGCCTTGGCATTTCCTGATGGTGTCACTTGGGGAAAGTCTGAGGCCAGTCTGCTAGGAGAAAGAGAGGTGCCTGCTGGCCAGCCTCTGAGCTCCAAGAGCCTTCCTCTAGCCACCAGGGGATGTTGGTGGGGGCTGTGACTTGCATCCCACTGGGCACCCAGTCTCAGATGCAGCAGGACTGAGGAGGACCTCCACTGACCCTACCTGGAGGCCACTAAGCATGCAGGCCCCCCTGCCAGGAGCCACCCAGGCTCGAGACAATGGGAGTGGGCTGCAGGGGCTGCTGGGGAGCAGCCAGGAGGCTGCTGGGAAGGCGGAACATCAAACATTCAGTCTCAGCGTTCCTGGGGAGTTGCCAAGCCAACCACAGTGTGGCCTCTGTGGGATAGGTGGGTCACCACACTGCCCGTGCTCAGGGACATGGACTGGCTGCTCACACCACGCCCAGACACGCCCTCCCACCTGCCCAGGGAGGGCTCGGTGGGTGACTGCTCACATGTAAGAGCCACGAACATTCACCAAGTGCCACAGTGACCAGGCGCCACTCTAAGGGGCGTGAGGGTCCTTCTGCTCACCCTCACCTTGTGCTCTCTCCATGCAGCCCTGTTACCAAGGAGGAACAGGCGCAGAGAGGTGCTGTGACTCACCCAGGCTACACAGCGGCTGGCAGGCTCAGGATCTGAGCACAGGCCATGCACCCGCGTCTGCTCTGGTCGGAGGCCAACTAGCCTTGTGGGTTTCACTGCGCCCTTGTGCCCCTCGTGGCTGGCTGTTTCCCCTTCCCACCAGTCCCCGCTCCCACTTGGGAAGCAGCACTCAGCTGGACTCATGGACTGGACGTGAGGAGGACCCCCCAGAGCAGCACAGGGAGCTGACCAGAGCCAGCGCCGGAGGAGCCAGCCCGCGCTGAGCCACCCAGCTGAGCCCAGCCAACCTGCAAAGCCAGCGCAAGGGTGGAGGCTGCTCTTCTCAGCAGCCTGGCTGCCTGGCCACTGCTGAGACAGCCAGGTGGACCCTCCCTGACTCCAGGGCCCTTCCCGCTCCCACCCTCCTCCCATTCCCGGCTTATCTTCTGCTGTTCTCTGTCCTGGGTGGCCTCCTCGCCAGCTTCCTGCCTGCAGCAGCCACAGTCAGATTGACCTTCACTGGATCTGGTCTTGGGACACGGGTGAGACCCTCCGTCCCACCCTCCTGGCACCTCAGGTACAGCGTGTGCCCCCTGCCGCTGCTGGAGCTCAGGCTGCATCTCTAAGGAGGCCTGTGCCGCCGTCTCCACAGCTGCTTTTCTGGTAGGAGAGACGAGTGAAGCCGAGCCACATTCCCCAGAGGTGTCTTCCTTCCCCTCCGTTGCTGCGGTGGCCAGGCAGAACTCACTGGCGGGCCAGAGATTGTTCTGGATGAATCATGCTCTACCCAGCTGACGTGCAGAACCTGCTAGGACTTGGAAACACCCCTCAGTTCTCTGCTACGGGCCGGTGGCCTGGGGGATTGATGGTGCTGGGTGGCCTTGGGTAGTGGCTGGGCAGTGGGCCAGGGAGACGCCCACTGTCACCTCCACATGCTGGGGTCTGGAACCCAGACAAGCGTTCGCGTCCTGAGAGTTCATGGGTATCGACTCCTTTTGTCCTCATGTAAATGATCTTACAGATGAGGAAACCGGGGAACAGAGCAGTTGAGTAACTTGCCCATGGCCCCACAGCCAATTGGAGCCTTGTTTGGTTCCATGAAATGTCAGGCCAGTGGGTTCTGTTTCGGGGAAGCGCGGCACTGGTATTTCCGTAGGGATCCTGTGGAGTGTGCATTGCTCTGGTGCGTGGGCGTAGCCACATCCAGCAGGACACAGTGTCTTCCTCTTGGACACAGCGTCTTCCTTCGCTCTCCTCCTCTTCCATCCCTTCCTTTGGTGCCTCAGGGTTTTCCTCGCACGGTTCTGGCACGCTCTTGGTTAATCTTACTCCTTGGTCCAAAGCGGCCCCACGGGGCCTCCCGCTCCCTGTGCAGGGCTGGGGGGCGGGGATGAGTTTAGCCTCTTCTAAGTGCAGAGGCACCAGCGCCAAAGAAGCCAGAGGCCAGGACCCGGGCCTGTGGGTGGGACACGGAGGCCCACGCAGGCGTAGTGCGGCAGCGCCCACAGGTGTACCGGGTTGGGGAGGAGAGCAGGGCGGCAGCTTCCCACGTGAAGCTCTCAGTCCGATGCCAGGCACGGGGTGCGCGGTGCCTCTCCAGGGCTGGTGCCTGCGTCTCTCTCCTCTGCTGGCCGCTCCTCAGCAGTGCTCTGCAGCCGGACACATCATGACAAGCACTCTTCCCCCCTCAGCCACAGAGACTGGCTCAGAACAGCCACATGGCTCAGTCTGGCCAAGGGCAGGGATCCCAGGACTTCCACCTGGGCCTCCAGGACTTCAAGACCCTGGATGTGAACCCAGGGGGCTGTGGATCTGGAGTGTTCACACGAGATCGAGAATGACATTGGCACTGTCCAAGCAGTGCTGAGACGTGCAGAGGGATTGATTTGTGAGTCCCCTGTGCCTGCAGCCACCCTGCCCTAGACCTTCTCTATTGAGACCGTTTCCCCTACTAATCCGCCTGCATGCTCAGTAAAGACATGGAGGGTCGGCATGAAGAACAAAACCCTGGCTCTCTTCTCAGCAGAGGAGTCGAGGCGTAGGCAGAAGTCCCTGCACCTCACAGGAGGAAAGCCACCAGGGGAGTGCTATTTTCCAGAACCCACTCAGCCCCGAGGCAAACCAGTTGCCCAGGTCCTGACTGGACTCTACCCTGTGATTCACAGACTTGGCCAGAAGCTTTTCATCCATGCAAACGTCAGCTCCAGGGTCCCTGGGCATAGCAACCTCTTCCCCCAGTTAAGCAAATCCAGATGGAGCCTCCCTCAGCTCTAGTGAAATCTGGCTCCCCAAACAAAAGGTCTTATTTTTTGCAAAAGTCTTTTATTAGAAGAGAATATTCTCTGTGGCTTGATAGAGGGTCCGAATAACCTGCTCTTTCTCGGCCAGTGCCACGTGCATGTTCTTGCCATCAGGAGCACAGGCCTGCCGCCACTTCTCCAAGGCAGTGTTCTGGGCCTGTACCTCCCACAAAGTGTTGTAGGTGTGTGGGATTCAACACGGCGGCCCGGGGACCGTGGCTAGAGCAACCAAGAGACTGAATTAGCCATTTTATTTAATGTTAATAATGGACTGATGCACACATGCTCAGTGGCTATCATACTGGACAGCACGGTTTTAGGGAACCTAAAGATCTGCCTGTGGGGGAGTGGTGTACTCACCCTCACCTGAGCCCACTGGGAGCCTGAGGCCACAAGGACTTGGAGATCACATACACCTGGGTTGGATTCTTGACTCTGCTACTTACCAGCTGTGTGACTTTGGGAAATTCCTTCACCCTCTCTGGGTTTTAGTTTCCTCAATGAAATGTACAATAGTCCCCACCTTGCATTTGCCAGAGTGATCAACTTACAATTTAAATCTAAGAGTCTTGTTGCTCTTAGAATAAAATGAATGTCTGGCCCCCGGCTCCACGGTCCTGCCTGCGCCCCACCTCTGCCCCCACTCTGCTCCTCAGGCACACTCCTGCATCTTGGCTGATTTTCCGGGGGACATCCGGCTTGCTCACTCCCTGGAGTCTTTCCCTAGGCTGTTCCTTCTGCTTAGAAGAGTGTTCCAAGCTCTTGGCACGTGACCGTCAGTGCAGATGCACAGAGACTCCCAACCATCCGCTGCCCAATCTCTCCATGCCCCACTAACCTAGTGGTTTCTTCATGGCATTTACCAGTATTGGAAAAGACCTTGCTTATTATGTTTGCTGACTGACAAATTTTCCCTACTGTTGAAGATAAGCTGTGTGAAGGGAGCCACTGGGTGTCATGTCCCCAGAATGCAGTAGGTGCTCAATGAAGACCAGTGAAGAAAAGCAGTGGATCATACATTTTTTTTTCAGTGCCCACGAGGCTGTGCCTCTGGAGAGGGATGTTAGCAAGGAGTAATGTGAGCGGAGGTCCCTGTGGGCTGGCCTGATTTGATTTTGCCACCTGTGCTCTCTTGAGCTACCTTGAGTGGAGTGTCCTCAAGGTGCAGTTGCTCTGGGCACTAGGATGCGATGTAGAGCTGACCTGAAGCTCAAGCTCACGTGGATCCCAGCCCAGGCAACCTGCACCCTGACGGGCTGATCTAGTCCACCATGGACCCTGGGGGAGAAGCCAAGGCTGGCTGTGGTAAGCCCCCGAGCGTCGGGGTTCTTTGTCACACAGCATTATCACAGCTGCAGCTGGCTGACACAAGTCAAGCCTTCCAGTGCTGAACCAAGACCCACGTCTACCATAGGGCGTGGAGTGCTCTCTGCTATGAAGGGCTCTCTGCTCTCAGAGAAGATGGGCTGAATCAGTGCGGGGCGGCCATGCCCACTGTGCATGGCATTTATTAAACTCTTACTGTGTACCAGCTGCTTCACAAGCCTTGTCTCTCTAGCATCCTGGTTTTACCTCGGTGCTGTGAGACTTATCATCTCCTCGTCTGAGGTAAGGAAGCTGGGGCTCGGAGAGGCTGGCTCCCTTAGGTCACTCAGATGGTGAGTGACAGAGAAGACCCAGCCTCAGTCTCAGGGCAGCCAGGAAGTGCCACACACGGGTGCCAGTTCCCAATCACGCCTCCCGCTGTCTGCTGGGTGTGAGCGGCCTTCTGGGCCTCAGCATGGTCGCCTGCTTCTCTGTTGTAAGGGCATGTAGGACAATTAGTAGATGCCACTGGATGCCAGCAGGCTCCACCCCCAGGCGTGAAAACCAAGACCATCTCCAGGCATTGCAAGTGGTCCGGGGGCACGTCAGCCCTGTGGAGAGCCATCGTCTAGGTGTGCCTCTGCCTCCGAGCAGTACCGTGTCCTGGGCTGCAGCACCCCAGGGGTGGGCACGAGCACCCCCACTTCTCAGGTGAAAGGCATAACTGGGGTTCAGAGAAGAGCTTGCTAGTGGCAGAGCAGGTTCCGGAACAGCATCAGAGCTGCACTCTGACGTCCAGGCCGAGGGGCCTTGTGCAGGGAGCACCCTGCCGGGAGGCGGCACCTTGCTTTACAGCAGGTCCAGGTCCAGAGGGGCCGTGTGCTGGCACTCCCCTCGCTGGCCTCCGCCCAGGCGCCGCCCCTACCTCTTCTCCCCTGAGAACCATTTGATTCTTGCAGAAGCTCTGCTGTGCTTCTTCCTCAGTCCTGGGGCCACAAGAAGCAGGAGTGGGGACTGCTAGTCCCTCCTCAGCCGAAGTCCGCCCTCCTGTTGTGGGTGCCAACCCCAAAGCATCGCGAATCCTGCAGACTCTCCAGAGACGCAGGGCCGCTCCCCAAGAACATCACTCCCAAGCTTGCAAGATCAAGAGCTAGTTCCACAGAGCAAAGCTCAGTGCCAGCAGGGCCCAGAGTTCAGGGGAGACCCCGGCTACACCTGAGGGGTTTGCTCTCCACACCCTGGGGACAGGCCGGTCTGCTCATCACCTGGGGGCACTATTTCCTGCTCCGAGCCGGGATCCATCAGGTGGAATGGGCCCTGGAAGTCCAACAGGCTGCTCTGGACACTCAGCGAATGAGCTCTCTCCCCACTCCACCCTCCCTGGAGCATAGTGACATGTGGCCCGGTGGCCACAGGAGCCCCTGGGGAAAGCACAAGCCAGTCTGTGAACCAGGTGGGTGTCCGAGGGAAGCCTCTGGGATGAGGGGACGTGCTGAGAGCAGGCAGGTGACAGTCCACAGCAAGCTCAGTGTCTCCGAGGTCCCTGCCCGGGAGGCCACCCCATTCCAGCAGCCGTCCTACACCACTAGGACGCCCCTGGTTCCCGCCTCTGGCCATCGGCCTCGTCCCCCTCCTCACAGCATGCCAGGGTCCCAGGGACAGGTTCTTCGCCTGTTTATTTATTGCTGCGTCCCCCAAACCAGGACGGCCCCTCTGGCCAATCAATCTTCGCTGAATGAATTGGCGTGTGATTTATGAAAACTCCGGCCGTCATGCTGTGGAACCGTGCGGGGTTCGAGCATCAAGTAGGACACGCACCGCCCAGTGATCTGTGCTACCTCACGGACCACGACAGCTGTATTTCCCAGACGCTCATGTGAGGAGGACGCAGCCCCCCACACAGCTTCTCCTGCACTGTGCTGGGCTTCTGCTGGGCCAGCGGCCGCCCTGCTGGGGGGCTCTGCCCTTTGCCTTCCCATGTGCACCGACACAGACATGGCCCTCTTCCTGCAGGTGCTGCGGCGCCTCCTGCCTGCACCCTGGACACTGCACTGCACGCTGGCCTGGCTTTCCCGAGGCCCCAGTCAGGGGCATCCTGATACAGTGAGGGAATGGGCAGAAATGTGGGCAGGAAACCATCCGTCTCTGCAAAATAAAGCATGACTGAAGGCCTGTAGGTGTGTACTGTACACGCACACACAGGGGGGTGTGTGTGTGTGTGTATGTGAGGTCACATGAGTGTGGAGGAAGGCCTATGAGGACACTGGGCAAGTGGTCAGTACTGACCACCTGAGGCCCCACAAAGCATGCTGGAGAGTGTGTAGATCTGCCCACTGGAAGTGCACCTGGTGTGTTCTCTTGCTGTACATAGTGTCTCCAGGATGGGCAAATATGTGTCAAAAGAGTTGTGCGAGAAGGCGGAGGCTCCACATCATGACACGGGCACAGTCCCATCCACCCTGGAGACAGGCTCAGCACTCCCCTGGGCCAAGCGGACTAGAAAGGCCATAAGGTCTGGTGGCAACTGACAAGCAGGCAGGTGCCTGAGCAGAGGGGATGCCTGCAGTGTGCTCGCACCTGGGAATGTGGCTCCTGGGTCACCTGATCTGCTGGATTTTCTGAGAAGCTGGGGACCCCCAGTCATGAGAGGTGGGAATGGAAAACTGTGCAGGCACTTTGGAAAGGTACCATGTGACCAAGCAGTTCCAGTCCTCAGAATCCATCCAGGAGACACAAAAACGCCTCCGCGTTAAGACGCACATGCATGCTCACATTTATTTATCAGCTCCAGAAGTGGCCGTAGATGGGCAGTGTGGGGTCCACTCAGACAATGGAATACTGTTCAGCAGTGGAGCCCAAACTGCTGACCCAGGCTAGGCCGTGGCCAAGCTCCAAACACACGAGGCAAGTCAAAGGAATGGAGAGCAGAGAACACACCTCTGCAAGGACAGAAAGTAGCTCTGGGTTTGAGGTGGGAAGAGCAACTAACCGCAAACGGGGGACACAAATGTCCCTGACTGCGTGGTGGAGATGGTTGTCCCACTCAGCGGACTTACCAAAATCTTTGAAATGCACAACATTCTGACACCTTAGCAATACCACGCACACCACTCCAGGCCTCCTGCGGGCCTCCAGGCACAACCCTGGGTCCACATAATGGGTTGCCAGAGGACCTCCAGGGAAAACCAGCAGACCCAGGTTCCTAAGCCAAGCTGTGCACCTGGTGGATGCAACCCATATACCCTCACAATGAGCTTTTGACTTTGGAACGCTGATTGTCCTGAGGTCTGGGAGGAACCATGGATTACCCAAGACTACCTGCCTTGCAAATACCAAGGTCCAGGGAGACCCTGTCCATGGGAGCTTCCCATTTCTCCTCCTTTTCCAGAGTCCTGGCTATCATTCTGAGCTGTCTTTTCCAGGCATTTATCAAGCAAATGACCTTGAAAGACACTGTCCCCAGGAGCCAAGGGCTAGCGTACCTATAGCAAAGACGATGTCTCTCTGGGCGTGGTTCAGGCAGGTTCCTGCCCGTCTTAGTCAGCCAGAGCTGCTGTAACAACATGCCACAGACCTGGAGGCTTCAGCAAGCCTCACAGTGTGAGCCACCTCTCACAGCTCTGGAGCCTTAGGCCAGGGAGCCGCATTGCTGGCTCCTTCTGGCTGGCAGATGGCTGCCTTCTTGCTCTGTCCCCACGTGGAGAGAGAGAGAGTAGATTCTTGTCTGTTTTCCTCTTTCCCCTTTTGTTTTGGTACTGGGGCTTGAACCTAGAGGTGCTTTATTTTGAGACAGAGTCTTGCTAAGGTACCCAGGCTGGCCTTGAACTTATGATTCTTCTGCCTCAGCCTCCTGAGTGGCTGGGACTACAGGTGTGTGCTGCTATACCTGGATTCTCTTCCCTTCATTAAGGGCAAAAATCCCATTAGGAGCTTTTACTCTAGTGACCTCTCTAAGCCCAATTACTTCCCAAAGGTCCCATTGCTTAATACCATCTCACTGCGGGCAGGGCTCTGGCATAGGGATTTAGGGGTGTGCAGGCCAGTGGTCCAGTGGCTGCCTATCACATGAGCTTCAGGTCCCCAGTCCAGGGCTCCTCTCTTGCAGCACAGCCAGCTGCAAGTGCCAATGTCACTGGCCCTCTGCATCACCCTGTGGGCACCAAGCTTAGGCCTCTGGTGCCTGTCTCAGATCCAGGAGACAGGAAGGTTTACTTGCTTGCATTGGGCAAAACCCCAGAGTCTTCAGACTCAACAAAACCGAGTTCCCCAAATCCAAAGCCTCCTGGGCCTGCAGCAGAGAAGCTCTGATCAGACGTGAATGCCCTCCCTGTCTTCTCCCCACGGCGGCCCACCGCAGCACTCAAGCCCAGAGATGGTGCTCCTGAGTGGCCAGCCCCCTTCATGGTGCCCCCATTGCGGCTGACTTGAGATACGGCACGGCTCTGTCCACGGCCAGGGATGTCACCTCCCCACTCATCTCAGGGAGATGTTCTCAGCTTGAATCTGCTCATTTCCCTAAAGACATGGATCGTATTCCTGGAAACATTGGCTACGAGCTTGTCAAAATCATTTAAGAGCAGCCGAGGGTGGCCCTGGGTGTAAGTGTCTGAGATCTGCTTCTAAGTCTTGTTTCTCTCCTGGTTTTTGAAGCTAAAAATAGATTCCTTCTCTCTGGAGAATGTGCTGGAGTCTCCTTCCAAGCTGTCACTCCCCCAGCTGACCCCTGTCCTCGGTCCTGCCTCCCCCTCCTGCCTCCCTCAATCACCACTCTGCTCTCTGCTTCTGTGAATTTAACTCAGGATGAGGTCAAGGGCTCTTTCTACAATACAGTGACCACAGTTAATAACAGTGCACCCGATTTTTAAAATTCGCTGAGAATATTTCAAGTGTTCTCATTCCAAAAAGATATGTGAGTCAATGCGTATGGTAATCAGCCTGAAATAGCTGTTCTACAACATGTGTGCATTTTCCAAAACAACATATCGTACCTGGGAAATAAATATGGTTTTTATTTTTCATTTGAATAAATACAGAAAGAAGGAAGGAAAGAAGGAAAAAAGAAGGAAAAGAAGGAAGAGTGGAGAGAGGGAGGGAGGGAAGGAAGGATGAAATGTAAGACGGAGGGAGGGAGGGAAGGAGGGAAGGAAAAAGAAAGAAGGAGAGAGATCTAGATTAGCAGGATCTTAAACTAAAGCAGGGCCATGAGGGACCTGGTGGAAGCGTGCTGTGCGTGGACAGAGCAGCGACCTCCCAGGCTCAGCGTGAGCTTCCCAGGAGAACGGAGGCCCCTGAGCTCCACCGCTCCCTCTGTCCACTGCCCACGGAGTCACTTACTTTGATGACTCCCTCGTCCGCAGACTTGCACTCCACCGACTCTGAGACGTCGGTCACCGCGCTGTTCTCCTCCACGGAGACCACCCTGAGGGGCACGGCCACCGTCTTTCCTGTGAGGATGGCTGTGTTCAGGATTTCCGTGTCCTGCCAAAAGAACCAGACACAGGAGGATCAGGGGGTGCTCCGTCCCTGGGATCCCCAAGGTAAGTGCCAGGCTGCCCCGTTAGATCCTGTGGCGCTTTCATAGCATGTAAAGGGCCGCATTTTGGAATGAATTCTCCAGGAGGCCCCCAGCACGGTGTGCACGGGATGCTCCTCCTGGCTTCCCATGACCGGCAGCTCCTTCTCATTCTCTACTGTGGAGTCAAGTAGCGGCTCTGCAGCAGCCAGGTTGTGGTCATGAGTCACAGAAACGTCCCTGGGTACCTGGCGCCAGCAGGTTCTGTGGCGGGTGCCCACTTCTCACCCCTGCAGCAAATGTCCACCATCTCATCTCCAGAGCCTGGACTACTCCACCTGACCTGGTAAGAGGGACTTTGCAGATGTGATTAAGTTCAGGATCTGGAGATGAGGACACCATCCTGGGTGACCTGAAGGGCTCAATTCTAGCATCTCTCTGGGTGGCGGGAGACACGAGGGTCAGAGGAAGGAAATGAACTGTAGGGATGAGGGCAGAACTGAGAGGGACCTGGTCGTGGTCTAGAGATGGAGTGGGCTCCAGGGGATGGAGAGGCAGGGAGGATGGTCCCCAGAGCTGCTGAGGAGCAGGGCCCTAATAACACCTCCACCCAGCCCCCGAGGCTCACCCAGACTCCTCAGAGCTGTCAGACCCCACATCACTCAACTTCTCACAGCAGTGCAGCAGACAGGACAGAGTCACAGGGAAGGCTGTCAAGTGCTTCGCCGAGATGGGACAGGTGACCACTGAGGGTTCTGAGAGCAAGAAGCCCCGGCAGTCTTTCCAGTGAGGCGACCAAGACGCCTTCCACCACCCACCTGGGCATCACCCTGTCGAGACTCATTGTGGGAGGTGCCTCTGGCTGGCCTCGCTGGGCTCAGGGCCCACTTTTCACCCAGAGGTGGACCCCACATGTTCACCAACAAGACTACCAGACAGATTTCCACAGGAAAAAGGGGGTTTAAAAAAATCAGACTCATGTTATCAGAAAAAAACAGAGTGGTGAGATTCCTGCTGGGCCAACAGCAGATCCCCACCACAGGCCACCGAGTCGGCCCGGAGCCGTGCTGGTGGCCCTGCCGCAGTGGACCCAGCACCTGGCCTCATTGCTTGTTTTATTTGTTGTTTTTAGTTGAGGGGGTCTTGATATGTTGCCCAGGCTGTCCCTGAACTCCTGGGCTCCAGCAACCCTGCTTCAGCCTCCAGAGAAGCTGGGACCACAGGCGCAAGGCACCTACCAGCTACCACCTACCACCCCTTCGGCAGTACTGGGGACAACACCAGGGGCAGTCCACCCCTGAGCTACAGCCACTGCCCTTTTTATTTTTTTATTTATTTCAAGTCAAGGTCTCACTAAGTTGCCTAGCCTGTCCTTGAACTTGTGATCCTCCTGCTTCAGCCTGCAGAGCAGAGGCTTCCTTGTTTAGTGAAGACTTTTGAGCACACCAGACCCTCTTCCTCTGCCACCCCAGGGAAGCCCACTCCCTGGGGATGTGGGGTGGGGCTTGCTGATTCTAGTCATGTTGACGTCACTCAAGATTCAGATTTCTCAGCACACCCCCTCTTGCCTGCATCGTGTTTGGCAAAGCAGTGGAGAAAACACCTTTTTTGTGTGTCTGTGGGCTGCAGCCTGTTCGCAGGTGGTGATGTGTCTAGCACACTATTTAAGTGCATGAAATTGCACTGTCTTCTGAAATCCCCTTTTAGAAACCTTTTCTTGATGCCCAAATGAAGATACAAAAGGACCTTTGGCTTTGGGACCTCTGCTGACACATCTTACCCTTGGGTCAGTTTCTCCCCAAGTCCCTCTCCAGAAATGCTGCTCCAGTTTGAGGCAGGTGAGGCCAGGGATGAGCTTTTCTGTTCTTTCTCCAGGGAAGCAATTGACATGGGTGACCTTTTGCAGTAAGCAGGAGCACTGTGGGGAGAGCTCGGGGCTATGAGTGGAGTCCCAGCCTTTCTCATGGGCCAGCAGTTAATAACCCTCTGCTGGTCTGTCCCTGCTGCCCAGGATTCCTGAGGCTGGGGCTGTAATCTGGGCCGCTTTCAGAATGGCTTTGCAGATGCTAAGAATATCGCAGGAACTCCCCAGTCCATTCCCAGGTTCATTACAGGTAATGTGCTCAGAGTTCAACCTGCACATTCTCTCAGCGGGGCCTCTGGCTATGGCTTCATTAAAATTGCACGCTCCCTGGCCGACTAATTGTGATTGGTTTCCTAGAGGCTGTTGTAGTTTCACACCGGCAGGCGCGCATTCATTGGCACATGTGTGCACACTCAGCCCGTCCTACCTTTACAGTCCCCATCTGCAAACTGCATTGCGCTGAGGCCGAGAGGGCTGGACCTCAGTCTTGCTGACCACATGGATTTCAGGGCACTAACAGCCATGGAAGGCGACAGGAGGAAATGCCTCCAGGACAGGCCGTAGCCCTGGGGGGACGTCCCCTGGTGTAGGAGTCTCTCTCCTGAGCAGGGAGTGTTCATTGCCTGGTGAGCACAGGGAGTTTGGAATCCAGCTTCTGCTCTGTGATGAAGGACACTGACTGGCATGGCCTCAATCACGTCCCTTTCTCTTGGGATCTCCATTCCCTCCTTTTGCAGATGAGGGCTTGGGCGCCATCACCTCTGGCTATCAGATCTAGGCATCTGTCTTACTCAGTTCATTTGGACCCTAGCAAAATTCCCCGACGGGGTGGGATGCAAGCAACACCCTCTTGTTCCTCACAGCTCTGAAGGCCTGAAGTCAAGATCAAGGTCCAGGCCTGGTGAAGATGGAGTTACTCTGTGTGTGTGTGTGTGTGTGTGTGTCTGTCTGTCTGTCTGTCTGTGACTTTGGTGCAGACACAGGGTTCTGTGCAGCTGGTTGCAACCCCAAATACTTCTTGGTTGAGGCAATTTGCTGCTGACCAGGACATTATTTAAGTGCATAAAATTGCACCATTTTCTGAAATCCACCTAAGCCATCCTGAGCAGAGCTGCTGGGAGCAGGTGCGCCTCCCTTTGCCCTGTCCCAAGAAAGCTCACACTGCTGGCTGCCTGTCCCTGACCTCAGCCCCTTCTGAGCAGGGGGAAGCTCATCCTCACAAAGAGCAGAACTCTGCCTGGGAGCACGGGGATGTACGACTCCTGTCGGCTCCGGCAGATTTTAGCACACACTTATCAACACAGTCGCAAGGCCTCATGGAATGCACTGAAGCCGTCGCCATTGCCTGGGAGACGTTTGTGTTATTAAAGATTTCTTCCCTTCTCTCCCTCTGTGCTCTCCTTCCCTCCCTTCCACCATCCGTCAGAGAGCTGCTCTGCTCTGCTGCAGAGTCAGTGGCACAGGGCACTTTAAATCACTGTCATTTCAAATTTGCAAAGAGCCCAAGGCTGTGGATTAAATACCCTTTGTTGTTGACTTGTCCTCATAAATGCTAATTGCTTTGGCCGTTTTAATTTTTAAATCAATAAAGAACATAGAATTGCTTCTGGAGCTGAGACTCGGGGTGTGAACCACCTCAAACAATGCCTGGGAAGTGGCCAGCTGTGGTCGTGAGGTCTTGACCCCTGGGGCAGAGGAGAGAAGAGGGTGGACATGAGTGACACCACCCGAGGAAGACTCAGCAGCGTCAGCAGCGGAGGGTGTCAGGACGTATGTGAAGCGGGAGGGGCCAGGCGCTGAAGGGCACACTCCCGTGGCTCCTTTATAGAACACACAGAGAGTAAGCAGTCTACAGGGACAGGAAGCTGGCCAGCTGGCCAGGGACTGTGGAGGGTGCTGTGCATGGACGGCTGCTGTGCTGGGGAAGGTGCTTTGGAACTGGATGGAGTGACAGCCAGGAAACCTGACACAGGTGTGAACCCCTGGGGTGTACTTTCAAGAGGCTGGTCTCATGGCGGAAATCCTACCTAAGAAAGAGATGAAAGGGAGGAGGGAGGGAAGGAAGAAGAGAGGGAAAGAGTAGGGCACAGAGGGAGGACAGGAGGGAAGACCTGAGGGTGGACAGCAGATGGACCCACCAAGAGGCCTGGGCCAGGCTAGAACTGCTGACTCCAGGCTAGCATGGAAGTCCTGGACCAGCCAACCAACTGTTCACCTAGGAAACAGGACTAGAAAGCAGTTCTTGGCACAGAGGCCAGACACCTGGCCTAGAGCCCATGGAGCAGGTGTTTGTGTGGTTCTCAGCCTACAGATGGGGAAACCGAGGCCCAGGGTGAGCAACCATGGTCCAGCAGGGTTGCAGTGTCCACCCAGGACGGCATGCATATCTTGACCACATCAAGGGCTGACGGGCAGGCCAAGAGCGAGGACAGAGATTCACCTGAGTCCCAGCTCTGCTCTTTGGCTGTTCTTTCTATTCTACAAGCATCAGTTCCCTTGATTGAATGAGGGAAATAACCAGGTGGTTGGAGAAGGCAGATCTGGTGATGTTTGGGATCACCCAGTAGGGTGTGGAAAAAGTCCCAGTGGCCTCAGGGCAGCTGGTGAGCCTGGGTACTGAGTGCCTGGCCTGAGGTGTGAGTGGTGGAGGGGCCAGGTTTCCCATAGGAACCTCTTTGCTCTTTTGAGCTTTTGGGGGACACCTCATATACCACATTGGGGCCATGTAGGGGAGAGGATACAAAATAAAATAAAAGCAACCGTTTGTGTGATGTGCCACACACATATGGTTAGATGTTTGTTTCGGAATTTCTTTCTTTATAAAAAAGAAAATGTGGCCAAAATGTGTTAGTCAGCTTTTCATCTCTGCGATCAAAATACCCAAAAAGAGCAGGTTAGCAGAGAGAGTTTATTTTGGCTCATAGTTCCAGAGATTTCAGTTCGTGGTGGGCTGCATCCATTACTCTGGGCCAAAGGTGAGGCACAACATCATGGCCAGAGGTCATAGTGGACAAAAGTTGCTCAGGACATTGTGGCCAGGAAGCAGAGAGAGGAAAGAAGAAGAGGGGTCAGGGGGCAGGTCCCCAGACCCCCAGTGACCCACCCCCTCCTGCCACACCCCATCTGCCTACAGTTACCACCCAGTTAGTCCATTCAAATGAGGATGGACTAATTAGGTTACAGCTCTTAGAACCCAATCATTTCCCTTCTGAGTATCCTGAATTAACACAGGAGCTTCAGAGGGACACCTCATCCAAACCATAACATTCCATCCCTGGCCCCCAAAAGCTCATGTACACCTCAAAATGCAATGCACTTGGCTCATCTCCAAGAGTCCTGTGGTCTTAGCAGTTCCTGCATTGCCCCAAAGTCCAAGTCCAAAGTCTCCCCTGAGACTCAAGGCAGACTCTCTTGGCTGTGAGCAAAAGTAAGTCGCGTATACCCATGTCAGTGGCACAGCATGGACTCTCCCATTCCAGAAAGGAGGGAAAGGAGAGTAGAAAAAAGGGATGGGAACCAAGCGAGATCTAAATCTAGCTGGATGAACATATTTTGTAGCTCCTCCCCTGGCATATGGGGCACACGGTGGTGAGATGTGCTATTCAAAGAGTTTGGGAAGTCCAACCCCCTTTGGCCTTGCTGGGTGCAGCCTGCATGGCCTTTATTCTACCTGGCTTTCTCTGTAGACAGCAGGTTTTCTCAGTAAACATTCCATGTCATTGGAACCTCTTAATTCTTGAGGTATTCCAGCATTAGCTTTACCCTCCCAGCTTCAACATCACTGTCTCAGAGATTCTGACCCTACTACAATTTACCTACCCTCCCAGGCCTTCCTTTGAAATCTCAGTGGAAGCCTCCATGGCCCCTTAACCTTAGCTTCCTGTAACCAGCACTACATGGATGATGTCAAGGTCTTCCACCTGCTTGTGCGATGCTTGGGCTTCCTGGGATCCTGACTGCATCAGCCTCTGAGTGCCTGCATGGCTTGGCATGGTCAAACAATATCCTAGGCCCCCTGGGCAAGCAGGGTGGCCTCATAATCTTTTCTCAAAGGATTTTTTCCTTGTATACCTTTGAGCCTGTAATGGGTATGGTCTTGAAAAATCCTGAAATGCCTTTAAGCCATCTTTCTATAGTGTCTCTGTGCAAAGTACTTAGCATCTCTTTAGTGACTGTAATATCTTTAACAATTATGACTTCCTTGGTCCTGGTTTTACATACACTTTTCTGGCCAAACTGTAAATTTCATAAATCCTACAGCTCTGCTTTCTGCTCCCAATCCTCACAGTAAACCTGCCAATCAGCAATATCCATGCCACCACCTGAATGCCAGACTGCCTTCTGATTTCCACCACCAGATTAATTAGTCCATCACCTTTAAATTCAGCCTCATGCAAAGTCTCAGGACATGGAAAAAATACAAACAAGTTGTTTGCAAGAACATAACATGAATGGCCTGTAATACAATTCCTAGTAGAATCTTCATCTCCCTTGGAAACCTCACGACAACATTCCACATTCCTCTCAGCATTCTGCATTTCTGAGCTCCCACTAGAATTGCCTGTTAAGCTCCACTTACAACATTCTACATCTTCTCCATCCTGTATCTCCAAACTTTTCCAAACTCCTCCCACAACCCGGCTCCAAAGGCTTCTGAACCACATGGTCAGTTTAGTCATAGCAACAACCTCACTTCTTGGTACCAATTTCTCAGGCAGCTTTGTGTTGCTGTCACCAAAATACTGGACAAGAACAAGTTGGAGGAGGGAAAGTTGATTTTGTCTCGATTCCAGAGCTTCTAGTTTACGGTAGGCCTCACCTATTGCTCTGGGCCCAAGGTGAGGCAGAACGTCACGCCAGAGGGCGTGGCAGAGGACAGCTGTCCACCTCGTGTCAACCAGCAAGCAGAGGGGGGGATGAACAAAGGGGCCTACGGGGGAGTTGCACCCTCTAGGACATGCTGCCAAGGATCCAACTCCTCCAGCTTCATCCCACCTGCCTACAGTTACCACCCAGTCAGCCCATTCAAACCGGGCTGAACTGGTCAGGCTATAGCTCTCACCATCAGTCAGTTCCCCTCTGAGCATCCTGCAGCAGCACAGGAGCTTTGGCGGACACCTCCTATCCGAGCCGTAACAGCAGATAACTTGGAAATATCCCTTGTCCCATTTTCCCATCTTTTCCCTCAATTTCTCTCTGCAGAGGTATCTACCCCACTGAAATGAGGCATCTGATTTTCTGACATGTGATTTCACTTCACCCCATATCCATGTCTACCCAAGGGAAGGAAGGCATAGTCCTCGGCCTCTGCGTAGACGGGTCTGCGCAGCTCACATAATACACCACCGTGAACCTCCCTCACCCCTTCTCTGGCTCAGCTGTCTTCCTGTCCATCCTGCCCATCTATCTCTTTAGACCCATGTCCAGACAGACAGGTTCACTTGTCTTAAAGAATTCTGCCATCTTCTCCAAGTTCCATCTCCCATTCTCTACAGATGGAAATTCAGCATTCTAAACCCCCTGCCTTGTGAGTTTCTAGATCCCCAGGTGAGCCACGTCTGGGGAGCCTCAACCTCTAGTCCCAGGGGCACAGTGCTGGCAGAGGGTAGCTTCTCCTTGCCCTTCCTGTTCTTCTAGGTGGCTGTTGTCACCTCACTCTGAGCAGCAGCGTGGGGGTCATGTCTGCCTGAAACACCAGCAGATGCCTCCTGTGCAGAGCCTGCACCCTGTGGGAGATGCAGCCACGATCTGTACTGTGCATGGAGCCCTAGAGGCTGGAGCAACGGGAAGCCTAATCAGGACTCCTGCGAAACAGAAAGGGAGGTGGAGATCGGAGCGAGGGAATCGGAGATCTGACCTGCCGGGGGTGACAAGAGCACCCCTTCCTGACGTCAAGAAAGAGCTGCCTGCCTGCCGCAAGGACGAAGCCTGTCTGTCTGGTGGGATATTTTGAGACATTAATCTGTTTCACTTTCCCCTATGTGATTCCTCCCTCCCTCCCTTCCATTCAACAGGAAAACCAGTTTTCTTCAGGTGTGTGGAGGAGAGAGAACGGGGCCACAACACCCAGGGGACAAAGGCTCACAGACACTGACAACATCTGGGTCAAAATTGGAGTGGAAGATGAGGGTCCCCCATTTGCCTCCTGAGCAAGAGGAATGAATTCTCTCTTAGAAGACAATGAGCAAGGGGAGGAAGGGCTTCTGGGTGGAGGAAACTTCACCTGTTTCTAGACAATGTGCTGAGAAAAGGCAGAAGGAGGTGCTGCCTGGCGCATCTGCAGCCACTCAGAGACGCAGAGTCCTAGTGGGGCCACTAATGTGGCAAGGGCTAGAAAAGAAAGCCAAGTGGATCTGGAGGAGACAGGGAGCCAAGATGCTGGGTCAGAAGAGGCTCTCGCCTCTCGCCGTGGTTTGGGGGCTCGAGTGTGGTGAGTGCTCCCTGGAGGAGTCGCTCCCAGCATCCTTCAGGCCAACAGCATGGCCCTGTGCCCGACGTCTAGCACAGAGGTCCTCACAGTGTGATGTCTGGGACCTGCTATTCCAGACCTACTGAGCCACTGATTCTGACGCTGCCTCAAGTTCGAGGACTGCTGTTGCCGTGCAAAGGGACAGACAGCGAGCACGGCGTTAGGCAATCTGCTGGTGTGAGCTGGACTCAGGAAGTCCAGACACTCCTGTTGCCCCCTTTCTCTTCCTGCTTCCTGGAATACCAGACACAATGACTGGAACACCAGCATCCATCTTGGACCATGAGGCCCACTGGGGAAAGAAAGCTATTCACTAGGACAGTGGAATAGAGAGACAGGAGAGACCCCTGACGACGAAGGCGTGGCCACAGCCCTGCCTGTGTGTGTGAAACCATCTTCCTTTGTGTCTAAACTGTCGGCTGAGAGGTTCTGATATTCTCAGGTGAATCGAAGGCTAACTCATTTAGTGCTTCTTCGTACACTTGATGGGGTGGATGAAGACTGCCACTCTGCACTGTGTGACGACACCTCTCTGGTCATGGAACCCCCCGAAAGGGCAACTGAAGGCCAGGACGTTGGGGGCAGCCTGCCTGGGGGAGTCTGCAGGCATGGTATGGCCCTGCTCCCCTCTGTGTCTGGTGGAGGCAGGCGCTCCTGGCGGGCAAGACGGACCGCAGGGTTGGTGTGGGAGGAGAGAGGGAGCTGAGATTGACTGCGGAAAAATCACTCCCAGAGGATGGCTCGTTTTCCAGCTCGTGGCATCCTGGTTGAGATGATGCATGGCACTTGGCAGCACCCGGAGAGCTGATTAGTGAGGTGGAGGGAACAGCGGTTCTGGATCCAGGGCTGGGAGCCTAGGAGTGCCCTCTGATTACCAGAGCCGACTCAGTCAGGTGCAGCCGACCCTGTACATTATCCAGGCATTCGGAGCAGGTGAGGCGCACACTCAGGCATGGCTGGGGCCCTCGCCCGCCCCCAGGGCAGTCTTCCCTCTGCTGGGTAGCGCAGTGACGGTTCCCTCTCCAGGGTAGGGAACCGTTTGCTGTCTTGCTTGAATATCAGGCACAGTGGAACAGTCTGGATGGCCCTGTTGGCTGACCAAGGGCCTCTCTGCCCCCATTTTCTGACCAAATGGCCCCTAGTGTTCTGCATGATTTTTTCTTTTTGGTAGAATGGATTTTAAAAATTCTTGGGGAGATGCCCACAGGGCAAATCCCAGCTTAGGAAAACTACCCTCTCGGGGACAATATCATCTCCCAAAAGCATCTCCTCCTGATGAGCAGGTGAGGTGATTCTCACAGGTCAAGAAACCACACCTGCAGGAAGCGGAAGCATTTAGACCCAGAGCCGCCCCTGAGGATGCCCGTTTGACCCTAAGGCCCATCTCTGAGCCACAGCAGTATGTGACATAAATATCTTAACAGTACTGCAACTAGGCTTTGGAAAAGCAGGGGCGTACATTAAATATCTCAGGAAAGCTCCTTAAAAAAAAAAAAAGCTTCCTTGAGAAACGATCTGATGCTATATGATCCACCATTGAAAGGGCCAAAGGTCACTCTATCCAGCTTCAAAACACTCTGATCACCCCAGAAGGCAGGGCCGTGCTCTCCAGCCCCCTGCCCAGCCCCTGGCCACCCGCCTGTGCTGCGCCCAGGGCCTCCCCTATTGTGGGTATTTCCTGTGAATGGAGTCGTACAGCATGTCCGGCTGCTTTCAGTCACTGTCACAGCTCATCCCCTCAGTGGCAGGCGGCAGTGCTTTGTCCCCCCTTATTGCCTAATGACATTCTATTGTAAGGAGAGCCCTGATTTTGCGTGCCCGTGGGCGGCGTGGGTTGGTCCCGCTTTGGGCTGTTCTGCAGAGCGCTGCCCGGACGGGGAAGAGCAGCGTGTCTGCGGCTGGAGGCTTTCATTTCTCCTGGGCGTAGGAGTGGGACCGCAGGAGGTCCTTTTTATTTTTTATTTTTTTTTTTTTTATATTTTTTTAGTTGTAGATGGACACAATGTCTTTATTTTATTGCTTTGTACGTGGTGCTGAGGATCGAACCCAGGGCCTCACGCATGCAAGGCAAGCGCTCTACCGCTGAGCCACAATCCCAGCCCCAGGAGGTCCTTTTTAAACCCAGGCACTGACCCACGTCTCTGAGGCGAATTATCTTTCCCCAACTCCACTCCAAGGGCAAGTTCAGACCGTCCGTGGCTTTGTGACTCCCCTTCTTCCGGAGTGGCCTGTGCACTTAATACTGTGCAATGCTTTCCTCCCTCTGGGCTTAGATTGTGGAGTCATTTCATAAAGACATGGAGGTCCCCAGAGGGCTCTCCTCAGGGCAGAGAGGACAAGCTGATGCTGACCACAGCTGGCGTCCTGTTCAGGGCCCGGGGCATTCCTATCACAGGCACGTGGGAGACGCCTCCCTCTCTCTTCTGTTAATGCAGTTCCTGGTGACTCTGAGGTCTCTGGGTTCCACCGGACAGCATTCCCAGACGGTGTCTCATCAGGGGGAGTCTCTGTCTCTTGGCTGCCTTCAGAGCTGCTTCTCAACGAGGGGCCCTCCCAGGTGACCCTCTAAGGGCCCAAGTGCTCTTTGTTGGATCCTGTGTCTCTCTGGAGTTTTAAGCAGGGGTCCATGGGATGCGGAGGCTGAGCTGCCCATTTCCCGTCTGGGGTGCGGGCAAGCATCCTGGAGCGTGATCCGGGCAGCTCTGCTCCTGGCACCGGCCCCACCTCAGCCAAGGAACCCCTGTGACATGCGGAGCTCGATGGTGCCTGGTCCTCTCACTGTCTGACCCATGTGTCTGCGTCGTATTTTGCACTGACCTTCCACACAGCAGGCAAGGCCAGCCCTTTAGACTTGAGCCAGGGACGAGGCCTGCTCTGCTCACGGTGAAGCCAGAGTCCTGCAGGCCTTGGACCCTGGGGCCTCTGGCTCCTACTGGCCCCTACACTGTGCCTTCCAGCCACCGTGCACTCGTTGCTCTGCCCATACTGCTCCTCCTGCCTGGACAGCTGTCCCCAGCTGTGCACAGGGCCCCCTCTCCTCCCACCCCGGCCCCTCCCCTGCTACCTCCTCCACAGCTCCCACTGCTCATGTGACAAGATTTCCTTTCAGCTCTGGGGCCATGCAGTCTCCTTCCGGCTGGAGGTGCCGCAGAGGGAAGATGTCATGTGTCTCCTTCACCATTCCACCTCCAGCACCAGGGACAAGGGACACTGGGCAGAAGAGAAACGGGCTACAGATCTTTTTCGTTGGAGTTTCTGAAAGTATTTAGGAAAGGGAATTGGGGGGACAGTGCTTTTAGAAAAGAGCCTCGAATTAAGAAAAGGGACCTTGGGCTGCTTCCCAGAGGAGCACAACCAAGCCCCTGGGCGGAATGGTCCAAGGGCACCAGCCTTGGGAAGGAGGTGGGGGCCCAGGAAGCAAGGTAGCTGAGAGCTGGCTGCAGCCTCGCTGGGCAGGAGGCGATCCAGGAGCTTTAGGAAAACAGTGGCAGGGGTATAACCCCCAAGCGGAGGCAGAAATCGGAGCGAGGTTCAGGACCGCGGTAGACGGCTCTCCTCTGCGCTCCTGCTCCATCTGCAGATGCTGGTGCATCAGCTGCGGCTCTAAGGGCCACACCTCATGACAGCTCCTTTCTGATTGGCCAATGTTACCCTCTGATTTTTCTCTGATTGGTTGTGACCTGAGCCACTGTAGCCCCGTTTGCAACCATTTTAATGGAAATTTCAGGTAACAAGTGAGATTCTATCTGCAATTTCTCCTGTGTGCCGAGTGACCACCATGACCCCCTAATCTGCGGGAAGCGGTCCAATCATGATCTTATAATGAGTCTCTTGCAAGGGTCTTCATGGGTCTCCTTGGGGCACCTGGAAGGTCAGAATACAAAAGACAGTCCTTTTTTGAACGACCTCCAAGGGTCCCTGCTGCAACTCCCCCACTGCGAGCGCTGCGCTGACTGCATTAGCCACAAGTTAACAGCAAGTCTCATTTCTCTGCCCTCCTGCATCTTGGCGTTTCTGCCAGCAGTTACCACGGGAGGAGCTCCACAGCAAGCCACTTCACCAATCCATCCTGGGGAGGTGCAGCTCCTCTAGGAAGGCGGCGAGCAAATCTCCCGCCCTCCCCCGGGACGCGAGCTAACAGCTCTGCGGGCTCCCGTAACACAGCAATCATTCTGGGTCTTGTCACCGCAGGGAAACCCAACGCCCACCTCATTTACTTCCAATTCATTCACCGCCCAGAGCAGGGGTGCAGGAGACAAACTTTACTTATCTGTCAATTTGCTTCTAATACAAGATAGAGTCTCTATCCCCAAACATGCATTTAAAACAAGAAAGCAATTCAATTTCAGCAGGCACCATTTTCAGAAGGTCCAGCGCTGTAACTGGCTTATTAGATGGATCATCCTTGGGGGCGGCACGTGGAATAAGTGGCACCGATGTCCCCGAGACATGTTGTGTTTTTGCAACCTAGCCACGAAGGAGGCTGCTGGGAGTACTTTATTTCTCCAAAGTTCCAGCCTGTCTCACTGTTTTCCATTCTTCTGCATCACGTCAGTGTTTGCAAGCGCTGCTGCTGTCCATCAAGGTGTCCCAAGGCAGCCCCAAGGGCAGGGCTGCTCCAGCAACCATGGAGGAGGACAAGGGGCCACTGGTGTCTGTGCTCTTTCTACTCCGTGTAATCTTCTGTCTAGCCAAGGACACTGAGTGTGAGAACATTCCTGTTGCCCATGCACAACTGGACCTCTTCTCGTTCCTGAGCCAAGGGAGAGGCCATGTCCCAGATGACTTGCAGCTATTGACACAGGAGGGCAAATGGTGTGGTCCCTTCTGGGCTGAGGCAGGGAAAAGCCAGAGTGTCAGCCCTCTGCGCTCTCTCTTCTAGTGTGACAATCAGGGCCCAGCATCTCAGGGCAGTGTTAGAGGAATCGCTGAGTTCCCTGATGGAGGACAGCCCAGAATGGCTGGTACCATGCTTTGCTGAGGGCCGTGAGTACCTGATACTGGAGTTGAGTGTGAAATTCTGGAGCTGTGTGCTGTGGGGCTTGCTGGACACGTGCCCGCAGAATGCCCGGGGAAGCCAGGCTGGCGTCCACCTGGACGCAGGACAGCAGGTACACTCAAGTGGAAGTCTTCTGGGTTCCACCAAAGGGTGACCCTTCCAGGGGCACTGGCATTTCCAGGAGAGTCCTAGTGAGCTGGAGATGCTTGCCGGGGGATAAATTGGCAATGGTAGGCTCCAAGTCCACAACCGGAACTACTGGGGTGGGGATTGTGAGGTGGGCATTATTGGTGCCCCTCAGCATCACATTGACCACTTTCATCCAATGAGGACTTTCTGTCGTGAGCACAGAAATGAGCAAAAGGGAATCTGCTGGAAGGGTCGTGGGTGTCCCGTAGGATTGGCGGTTGTGTTTGGGTGCAAGCTGGGAACCATGCTTGCACCTGAGCAGCAGGGGCTGGTGCACATTTGGTCTGGGAGAGGCTAGCCAGGGCACCCCAGGAGTTGTTTAGTGTTCTCGCATCGCACTGGCCAAGACTCACAAGAACGCAGCTGCCCCCACTGAGGTGGCGCCCAGCACTGACTGGGGCTAGGGAGTGTGAGGGCCTGGGTGGGAGAGCCTACGCTGGGTTTGGGGATCCACAGCAACGTGGACCTCAGCTCTCTGTGGATGGTGGTTTGGACACAACCTCGCCTGGGTTCTTGGCTTGACCTAGGGTGGCTAGAACCACGGTCGGCCCAGCAAGTGCCCTCAGAAGCCCTGGGCCAGCTCAGGTGGACTTCCGCGAAGGCCAGAAAGTCTACAGGTCTCCGTGCCATCAATCCCACCGAGCGTGGTAGTGTAGAGGACTCATTACCCCGTCAACACTGCCGGCCCCAGTGCAACCCAAACCCCAGGAATCCTACTACATCATTCCCAGAGACAAGAGCCAGGCATCTGCCGCCTGAACAATGGGTGACACTACCCCCTTGTGGCAGAGACCAGAAACACAGTGGGCACAGCTCCTCCCCAGAGAAACAGCGCACACACTGGATCAGAGCAGGTGGTGACTCCCGCCCCACGTCGCCTCTGCTCGAGGTCCCGAGGTCCCGCTGAGGAGAGCCACGCTTGCCGGGAAACTCAGTCCTGGTTAGCACCACGCAGGGAATTTCAGCAGCTCGCCGTCCAGAGCTTGGGGAATCTCCCCTCTCTGGGACGCTCCCTGGGCCCCTGCAGTTCATCTGGGCTCTTCCATCCAGCCCAGATGTCACTGATCTGCTTTCTGTCTCTGTAGTCTTGCTGTTTCCAGAAGGTTCATGTGAAGTGAACCCCACATTGTGACTTTTTCTGGACAGTGTCCCTCTGTCACCCTGCCCATGGTCCACTCCTTCTTCTTCCCCCACTGAGGGCACCTGGGTTGACTGCCTGGTAGCCGTGCTCCCCGCCTGTCTCTGTGCTGGGTTTTCTCATCCTGCAAACTTGCAGATCCCAGGGCGCACAGATCCCAGGGCGTCCAGATCCCAGGGCATCCAGATCCCAGGGCGTCCAGATCCCAGGGCGCACAGATCCCAGGGCGTCCAGATCCCAGGGTGTCCAGATCCCAGGGCGCACAGATCCCAGGGCGTCCAGATCCCAGGGCGTCTAGATCCCAGGGCGCACAGATCCCAGGGCGCACAGATCCCAGGGCATCCAGATCCCAGGGCGTCCAGATCCCAGGGCGCACAGATCCCAGGGCGCACAGATCCCAGGGCGTCCAGATCCCAGGGCATCCAGATCCCAGGGCGTCCAGATCCCAGGGTGTCCAGATCCCAGGGCGTCCAGATCCCAGGGCGCACAGATCCCAGGGCGTCCAGATCCCAGGGCGCACAGATCCCAGGGCGCACAGATCCCAGGGCGTACAACGTGCACAGGTCGCACACTGAGAAACCACCGTTGCTAACATCTATTCACGCCCCCCACACACACCAGAGCAGGGCTTCTCCTCCGCATCCCGCCTGCTCCCTGCATGGTCCGTCTCTTCACTTTCAGCCAATCAGGGCTGGGTGGGAGGGAGGTGGCGTTTCCCTGTGGCTTTCTGTGCATTTCCCAGGGACTAATAATGCTGAACATTTCCATTCTCCTAACATTTTGGATTAAAATTAATTACCACTGTAAATCTTGGTGCAAATTCATGTTTTGATATTCTGTTTATATGTTTATTATGTGGCTCGGATTCCTCAAACCATAGCTCTCACACCAAATTTAATCTATATGGTAAGCAAAATCGAACAGAACCAGATAATAACAGGATGACGAGAAGGTATGTTGACTCACTACAAACTGAAAAAAAAAAGAAGGAAAAGACAGGGAACTGGGGAAAATTTGCTGTAGCAAACACTATCATTTTGGGGTTGCATTTTAAATTATCAAAATACACATCATAAGAATTATTTAACATTTCACCCTCCTCATTTTTCCTTGTAAAATTAGGATTCTTTTTTTTTTCCCTAGTTTTTAAAATAGCTTTTGCCAGTGGCCTCTACCAGCCAAGGAGGAACCTGGACCATGCACAGCTGCTGTTCTCTGGGGCTTTCTCCCGCCCCTGTGAGCGCTTTCCTCGGCCCAGGTCTCCTGACCCTGGCCGTCTATTCCTGAGCATGCCTCCTGGGAGTCTGATGGGGGCATGAGGCCCACACCAAACGGTCCTCTGAGACAGCAGCACCCAGGTGCCCTTGCTGCCCTGGATGGAGCTGCAAATGGACTCAAAGCTTCCTTGAATTAGCAGAGACTCCAGCTCCCTGCGCCTCGGCCCCGCTCTGCAGATTTAATTTTGAGCACAAGCAATAATCCCATTGCAAAATCCCTTGTCCTACATGGAGTTACCGACATATTAGACAAATAAAAGCCTGGGGAGCAAAGCGGATCTTGCTTCTTCCTTTCAAATGATTAAAGGAAAAGGAATAAGCTCAGTGACTCCGTGATTTTTCGGGCAAATATGAGAAAGGAGACATCTCTGAGGGTTGATGGGAGGTGCCTTCAGTAACGAGTAGAGAGGAGGCAGGGGAGACAGATGTCTGCTGGCCTCGCTTGCTGGCCAAACCTCCTTGGTCTCTGCTGGGCTGGTCCGAGAGGACCTAGAAGCAAACACCTGGAAGGCAGCCCACCGCCCACCTCAGCTGGGCTCGCTGGCTGAGTGTCCTCGGCACCGCCACTTCCTTATCTTTAAAAGGGAGGAAATAATAGCATCTGCTCTTCTGTTAGTATACGTTGGCTGTTGCAACAAACGATCATGAACCTGGTGACTTACAGAATAGAAAGGCACCCCACTGTGTGGGCAAGTCCGGAATGAAAATGTGAACAGGACTGTGCTCTCACGGGAGGCCCAAGGGCTGGGAGAGGACCCTCCCTGGCCTCTGCCAGCTGCTTTTGGACGCCAGCAATTTTTGGTGCTCCTCAGCTGGCAGGCACATCCCTGCAGGGTCCTGCCTCCCTCCTCCAGGTGTGTCCTGGTGACTTCTCCTTCTCCATTTATTCTAAGGGTGTTTGTCATTGGGTATAGGACCCACCCTAGTCCTGGGTGATCTCATTTTGACCCGTAAGAACTTTTACAAAGATCCTATTTGCAAATAAGGTCACATTCACAGTATCAGGGTTTAGGACTTGGGTGTGTCTCTCTGATGGACACATTGAACCCATCACAAGTCCAATAGGTGCTGGGAGAATGTGCTTGGAACTGTGGCTCTGTTTTCATGGGAGGAGATGATGGATATGAATCAGCTGGTTCTTGTGTGGGACCACAGCACAGACAAAGGCCTGGAGGCTGGAACTGGCCGACTGGAGAGGGGGAGCCCTCAGGTGTCGGGGCTCACAGCCAGGATGTTGCTTCTGGGTCTGGATCCAACCGGGTGACTCTGTGCCTCTCCCTCAGTGATTTCTGTGCCATCTCTTCATTTCTGCAGCCCTGATCTTGGAGCAGTGTGGCATTTGTGCTGATAAGCAAGCTCGGCTGCAGAACTTTTTAAAAAATAACTTTATTAAGATACAATTCTAATGTACGATTCACTCATTTAAAATGGAAATTCAATGGTTTTTAGTAAATTCAGAGAATCGTGTAGCCCTCTCTACAATCAATTTCAGAGCATTTCAATCAGCCCACAAAGAAATTCTGCACCCTGTGGCTGTTCCCGCCCGCTCCTTCTCAGCCCTGGGCGGTCTGTGAGTTATTCTGTCTATGGATTTACTTATTCTACAGTTTCGCATAAATGGAATCGTAGGGCATGTGCTCTTTCCTGACTAGCTTCTTTCACACGGGATAACGTTTGCACAGGCCATCTTCGCTGTCGCATGTACTGTGCTTTGTTTTTATTGCCGAATGATTGCAGTCCTCTTGAGCTGAGAGGAGCAATTACTAAGCAGAAATCATAAACTACAAGGGCTACATCACTGCGTACCTCTGATGTTCCAAGCGCTGTTCTAATTGTGCACATTATTTCAATCGAGACGCCTGCAGAGGTTGGACAGCCAAGACAGACAAAGGACATGGGAGAGACTGGCACGCTGGCTCTCCCTGCCGAAGCCCGCGGGGCGCAGCCTGCATTCACTCTGCGGATGGTCGCCTCTGGGGCTGCGCATTACTGGATCAGCTGCTGCTTTCCAGAGAGGCCAGGACCCAGGTCTGCCTACGTGATGTTTCCTGACTGGTGGATGTGAGCTACGAGCAAAATTGATGTCAAGCCAGAGGCACCACCCACAAGCGACAAGGTGACCTGAAGGTAACTGTGGGGGATCATCACATCCTATTTGTTCCTGCAGAGCCACCTTAGGAGGAATGTGGCCACCTCATCCTGGTTTTCCTAGCTTGTCCTAGCATTAAAACTGGAAGCCCCACATCCCAGGAACTTCCTCAGTTCCAAGGAAACTGGGATGATTGGAAGGCCACAGTGGATTTGTAGGAGGGTGCCATGTCAGAGATACGGTGGTGGCTTACTCTGTCTATGCTCAGAGAGAAGTTACAGAGAACATCACCATGACCATGACCATCACCACCATGACCATCACCACCATGATCACCATCACCACCATGACCATCACCACCATCACCATCACCACCATCACCACCATCACAACCATCACCATCACCACCATCACCACCATCACCATCTCCATCATCATCACCATCTCCACCACCATCATCACCATCTCCATCACCTCCCCATCATTATTATACCATCATCACCATCACCACCATTATCGCTGTCACTAGCACCACCACCACCATCACAACCACCATCACTATCATCACCACCATCACCACCATCACCATCACCACCTTTACCACCCTCACCACCATCACCATCATCACCACCATCACTATCGCCAACACCATCATCTTCGTAACCACCACCAGTAGCTTCAATGCCAGCACAATCAGTCACTTCCTCTTCTCCACCCTTCACAAGAAATATTTTCCAGCTGAAGGTGTGGCAGCGAACCTGATAGGCTCAGGTCAGAGAAATGAGAGTGGTGCCCCGCATCCACCCTTTCCAGGCCGTGTAACAGGACACACTGGCTTTCTCCACAGGCTCGAGGGCTCTTGCCATCAAGTGAAGGCACACAGGCTCTGAAGCCACTGAAACAGCTGCTGGAAGGTTAGATGAGGCAGAGTGTGAAACACCCTGTTCAGGGCCAGCACCTGGCTCCATGGTCGTCACTGGGGAAAGGATGCTCAACATCCTTTAGCAACCTTGGCTCCCACAGAGTCGCCAAACCAGCTCTAGTTTCCAGAAATCCCTGCTAGTTCTGCTCTGGCCCTCTCTGGTCAGGTTCCCTGGGATCACAGGGCCCCGCTCTTGAATTACTGCTGTTGTGTTTTATAGATGGAGGCTTCCACGGGTCACATCGGGAGGTGGCCAGACCCAGCATCTGGGGCACTGGAGTGAATGATGTGGCCCGCGGGGCTGCAGGTCTCAGCTTGTTTCCTTGCCAGGGTTCTCTGCTCAGGAGGGCTTGGACGAGCAGTGGGACTTCAGGGCCTGTGGTGAATGGCACTGCCCTGTGAGTCCTGGCTTCTGGCACCCTCCTTTAGATTCAGAGCCTGCATGGCCAGCTCCAGGCATCTGCAGCCCCCACCCCCCCAGAGCCCCCCGAGGCCGGGCTTTGCTGCAGGCTGCCTTAGTTAATGGAGACTGGTGTCAGGCTCATGTGTGACCTGGTGGTCGGGACCCTCAGTGGGAAGAGGGAGCTTGCCCCTGTGTGGGTTTGGAAGGCAAAAGGAAAACTTTTCCATAAAATAAATGGATGTGCTGATTTTGACCTTTCAAAACACCACGACAAAATCCATATGGAGGCGAACAAAATCTCATTTTGTCTAGCTGTTCTGTATTAATTATAAAGCAAAACACTGAGATTAATTCTCATTCAAATCCGCACCCACCTAAGGTTCTTGAAAATGAATTCCATTACCAATTCCCTTTCATTTTTACTTTCAAGAATCTTTGGAATGTGGGCACTTGGGCTCTGGCGGGGCTTGAGCCCCAGCACAGCAGGTGTTTCCTGAGAATCCTGCAAACTCCTGTTCTCTCCCCTGCAGGGGGTGACGAGGAATCCTAGAGGGTCTGCTGCTTATGTCTCCTCGCATCACGCTAGCCTGTGTCTGAGACAGTGCCAGGCACCTTGTGGCAGTGAGCTGTAGGTCTGAGCATAATAAGTGCTTTAAAACAGTGGCTCTGAGGAACTGCATCATTATTCATTTTTATGGGTGACATGTGCACCAGGCAATCCCAGCATCCTCTAGGAAGAACGAGGGTGGCTTCAGCAGGGCACCTGTCTCGCAGTGATAGTTGGCAAAGGAATTGCATATGCCTCCTGCACTCACTTCATAGTAAATCCTCTTTCCAAGGGTCCTTCAGCAACAAAGAAATAAAGAGGACATCAAGAATCTGAAACCACGAATGACAGCTGCCCCAGGCTCTAGCACAGGCAAAGCAGAAACCAAAGGCTTGGTTCGGTGCTAAAACCAAAATGTTAGCAGAACTGATGAACGAGAGATAGACGGCACCAGTTTGTCTGTAACTGAGGATGGTAGGTTTTACTTCACTGGCAGATAAGTTCACCAAGTACTGTTAGGTGGCCTCCGCACTGCACAAGGGCTGTACATGAAAGGAGTTGGTATCTGCACAACAGACTATTTTCTGTGGGAACTCAGGCACCACGTGGAGAGGACCTTGGACTGTCTTTCTAGTTCGCACTTCTCTGGCCAGTGTCATGGCCCTTTTCTCAAGACCCAGCAAATTACAAAGGATTATACAAATAATTTCAGTCACCTCTTCTAAGACAAAGAAGCACTGGTTTCTGAGGACCAGACGCCTTACTTTCCAGTTGCCTTATTGAAGACGTGCTGACTGATGCATGCAGCAGGCGAGCAGGACCCTTGATCATGCTGTGCACTCCCCACACCCAGTCCAGAGCATCTGCCTGGTGCTGTGCACACATTTCCTCCCTGAGACTGCCACTGTCATCAGCATGACTGGGGAGCATTAATCATCCACTGTGAATTTTTGGGGGTGGGCTTGTAACATAAAGAGACAATGGATTTTGCCATCCCACTCCTCAGTATTTACCCTGAAGAATCAAAGCCAGCATACTGTGGTGACACATGCATACCCATGTGTAGAGCAGCACAAGTCACAGTGGTCAGACTGTGGAGCCAGCCTCGGTGTCCACCAACAGATCAGTGAACAAAGAAATGTGGTTTGCACGCACACACACAAACACACCAGATGGGGTTTTACTCAGTCATAAAGAAGAATGAAATTATGGCCTTTGCAGGAGTGGATGAGCTGGAGACTATCATGCTCAGTGAAAAAAGCAGTCTCACAAGGTCAAGGGTGGTGTGTTTGTGCTCGAATGTGGAAGCTAGAGAGGAAAAAGGAAAGGAGAGGCATGTGGGAGGGGATCTCAGGAAATGCAAGGAAATTGGTAGAGGAAAGGACCAGCAGGGGCAGGAAGGGAGGCCCTATGGAATGTACTGCCCATCCACATTGCTGCAGGTGGAAGGAACTCCATTGGTGTGCGCAGTGACGATGGACCAACACAGAAGTTAAGAAGCCACCATGGAGCCGGGCGCAGTGGCTCAAGCCTGTAATCCCAGCACTTAGGGAGGCTGAGACAGGAGAATCGCGAGTTCAAAGCCAGCCTCAGCAACGGCGAGGCACTAAGCAACTCAGTGAGAACCTGTCTCTACATAAAACACAAAATAGGGCTAGGATGTGGCTCAGTGGTCGAGTGCCCCTGAGTTCAATCTCCAGTACCAAAAAAGAAAAAAAAAAAAAAAGAAGCCACCATGGGTCCCACATGGGAGGCTCTGTGTGAACCAAGCCGCTCTGGGGGAATTCACTGCTGGGGAGCTGTGGCCTGGCCAGGTTCGGGGTCCTGGCCCTGGAGCTCAGCGCCTTCCTCCCAGAACTGGCTGAGTCTCTCTTCTGGTAGCAGGGACAGTACCCCAGCAATCTCTGTTGGTCAGGGGTTGCATTTCCTCACCACAGATACCTTCAAAGAATTTACAACCACAGGTTCTGTGATGGCAGACAGCCACCAGGCTCTAGACTGGGAAGAGGGCCCAGGGGAGGGGAGTGGGTGTATGGTGACCACAGTAGTCACAGCCACAGCCCAGAGCACTGCATCCTGAGCTCCTGTACAACAGAATCAACCACAGACACCATATCACACCCTCCTAGCAGCCAGTCCCAGATCCCTGGGCTCACAAATGAGAATCAGCTAGAATGAGGTCATTGCAACTAGGGGCCTGGCTCCTGTGTCCCAGCACCTCTGGAAGATCCAAGGCTAAAGGTGAGGGACACCTTCGGAATGTCCCAAAGCCCAGTGAATCCAAACCAAGACTCCATATGAATTTCCTTCACCTTGGCCTGGTTTGCCATAAGCAGCTCTAACATCAACTTGGATCATATATATCACCCTTCGCTTAGATTTGATAGTTATTTCCCTAGTATCCAACATTGTGCCTTCAACCCCTCTGGCTGTATTTCATCTCATGTTTTAAAGCATCAAGTGGAATCATCCTATCTTTGTTTTCCTCCCACAGGTTCCTGATTTTTCCTCTTAGCCCCTCCTTTCCCTCTTATGTGACCTGCTATTGTCTCATCTCCATCATCCCTGTTTTTCTTCCTTTTGCCATGGTGTGTATTAGTCTTTTATATCTTTCTTGTTTTCTATCTTTAATAACTAGTGTTTCAGCCTATTCCAGAACATTACTACAATTTTATGCCTGGATTAGAGGAATGGTGGAGAACATTATCAACAAGGTTTTGTTTTCTCCTAAGCCTGATTACTACGAGGTTCTGCTCTGAAGTATTGTAAGAAGAAGTATGGTTTGGGGTATTCTCTCAAAGTGATGCTGATATCAGGAACAGCAAAGGACACACATTGAGTAAAATTACCCAACCGCCCAGTGTGGGGCTCCTAAGAAAAAGAAGTTCACATAATAGTTCCTTGTATAAAAGAAGCAATAACCGTTCATGTAGATGGGTAGACATACAAACAGCACAACAGAGCAAGGGGACAGACCACCCCAAACAGCCCAAAACACTTCAGCAACTGATCCCATTGACACCACAGTGGATGAAATATCAGAGAAAGAATTTAGAAAGTTCAGCTAAAATGTTCAAGGAGCTAAAAGAAGATATAAGGAATAAAATTAGAAAATACAGGAAATGAAAGATGATGTCAATAAAGTGATAGAGGTTCTGAAAAAGAATAAAATGGAAATCCTGGAAATGAGAGACTCCATAGATCAAAATAAAATTTAATGGAATGTACCACCAAAGGATTAGACCACTTTGAAGACAGATCCTCAGGCCTTGAGGACAAAGCATATAATCTTGAAAATAAAGTTGACAACAAAGAAAAGATATTAAGGGAACATGACCAGAACATTCAAGAATTCTGAGATAATATTAAGAAATCAAATATAAAAATCATTGGTGAAGAGGGCTGCAAAATACAGAGTAAAGGGATGTACAAACTTTTCAATGAAATAATATTAGGAAAGATTCCAAAGGTTAGGAGCAAGATAAAAATCCAAATATAGGAGACATATAGAACTCCAAATAAGCAAGATAAAAAAAAAAATCCTCTCCAAGACACATTATAATGAAAAAGCCTAATGTACAGAACAAGGATAGAATTTTAAAAGGTACAACAAAAGCAGGTAACATTTAGAGGTAAACCAATTTGGATTTCAACTGATTTATCAACCCAGACCCTAAAAGCCCAGAGGGCTTGGAATAATATATATTAAGCCCTGAAAGATAACATGGACCATGATTATCATATCCAGCAAAATCATCCTTTAGAATTGAAGATGAAATAAAAACCTTCCATGATAAGACAAAACTAAAAGAATTCATAACCACTAAGCCTGTATTAAAAACATTTCCAATGAAATATTTCTTGCAGAAGAAATAAAAAATAAAGATTAAAATTGTCTCTAAATAAAATACAGAAAGGGCTAGAGATGTTGCTAAGTGGTTAAGTGCCCTGGGGTTCAATCTCTGGTACAAAAAAAAAAAAAAAGCACAGAGATGAATTGCACTAGAAAACAAATATAAGAGAATCAATTCTGAATTAAGTTTTAGAAATATATCACAGTGGCAGGAAATAAAAAAAATCATCTCTCTGTAATAACATTGAATTTAAATGGTCTAAATGCTTCAATCAAAAGACTTAAAACAATAATATGTTGTTTACAGGAGCCTCAGCTTACAGGCAAAGACAGCCACAGACTGAAGGTGAAAGGATAGGAAAAGATACACTACGCTAATGGTAGTCATAAGCAAGCAGGAATAGCTACTTTCATGTCAGGCAAAGTGGACTTCACACCAAAATTAATTGGAAAAGACAAAAGTCACTTCATATTGGTTAAGAGAATCATCCAATAACAAGAAATAATGATCATAAATAGTAATGCCCCAAACAATGGAGCATCTATGTACACAAAACAAATTCTTTCCAATATCAAGAATCAAATAGATCACAATAGAATAATCCCGGGTGACTTCAACACACCTCCATCACCACTAGTTAGATCATCAAGACATTAACTAAGTAAAGAGTCTTCAGATCTAAAAAACACTATTAAACAAAGAGATCTAAAAGACATCCACAAACTGTTTCATCTATCAACAAATGAATTCACTTTCTTCTCAGTAACACATGGAACATTCTCTAAAATAGATCATATTTTAGAATACAAACACTATTAGTAAATACCAAAAAATCAGATAATTCCTTGCATTCCATTGGATTATAATCAAATTAAATTAGAAATCAATGACAAGATAAAAAACAGAAACAATTTTAACACCTGGTGGTTAAATAATATTCTTTTAAATGAGGAATGGTCCCAAAAGAAATCAGAGGATAAATTTTAGAAAATTCTTAGAAACAAATGAGAATAGTTATAAAACATATTAGAATCTCTGGGACAGTATAAAAACAGTTCTAAGAGGAAAGTTTATAGTACTGAGCTTGTACATTAAAAAAATAGAAAGATATCAAATAAATAATCTAATATTATTCCTCAAGATCCTAGAAGAAGAAGAACAAACTAATTTCAAAATCAGTAGAAGTCAGGAAATAATTAAAATCAGACCTGAAATTAATGAAATTGAGAATAAAAAAGAAATACAAAGAATAAATGAAATAACAAGTTGGTTCTTTGAAAACCAAAACAGGATCAATAAACCTCTAATCAAAATAACCTAGAGAGAGAAGACCTGAATTTACAAAATTAGAGATGAAGAAAGAAATATTACTATAGACACTTCTGAAATAGAAGATCATTAGAAACTAATTTGAAAAATTATGCTCTAATAAACTGGAAAATATAAAAGACATCAACAAATTTCTAGACACAAACAACTTTCCCATATTGAACCATGAGGATTTAGAAAACTTAAATAGACCCATATCAAGTAATGAAATTGAAGCAGCTATCAACAGTCTTCCAACAAAGAAAAGCCCGGGACAAGATGGATTTTTCAGCTGAGTCCTGTCACACCTTTAAAGAGAAACTAATGCCAATCCCCTTCAAATTGTTCCAAAATAGGAGAGGACACTGCCAAACTCATTCTATGAAGCCAAAATGAAACAAGGACACATGAAGGAAAGCAAACTTCAGATCAATATTCCTGAAGAATATAAAGACAAATATTCTTAATAATATCCTGGCAAATCACATTCAAATACACATTAAAGAAATGGTACACTATGATCAAGTGGGTTTCATTCCAGGAATGCAAGGTTGGTTCAACATGTGCACACCAATAAATGGAATTCAGCACATAAATTGAGTTAAGGACCAGAATTACATGATCATCTCAATAGATGGCAGAGAAAACTTTGGACAAAATCCAAAATCCATTTATATTAAAAATGCTGGATAAACTAGAGATAGAAGGAACTTATTTCAACATTATAAAGGCTATACACAACAATCCCAAAGTCACCAGTATACTGAATGGAGAAAAACTAGAAGCATTTTCTCTTAAAACAGCAAAAAGACAAAGATGTACACATTTACCACTTCTGTTTAATGTAATTCTTCAAACTATAGTCGAGCAATCAGGCAAGAGAGGAAAAAGAATGAAAGAAAGAAAAAGAAGTCAAATTATTCGTTTGCTGATGACAGATCCAATGTTTAGAAGACCCAAAACTCCATAAAAGCTTTGTAGAGCTGACAAACAAACTCATCAAAGTTGCAGGGAAAAAAAGACTAACTTATATAAATCTATCTCCTTCCTATACTCCCCTTGCCCCACCAAAAATAATGGATCCACTGGAAAAAGTTAGAAAATCTATGCCATTAACAATAACTCAAAAAATACTTAAAATAAATATGATCAAAGAGGTGAAAGATCTCTATAATGAAAACTGAAGAAAGAAATAAAAGAAGACCTTTGAAGATGGAAAGATCTCTCATGTTCTTGAATAGGCAGAATTAGTATTGTCAGGATGGTCATACTACCAAAAGTGTTACACAGATTCAATGCATCCCATCACAATCCCAATGACATTCTTCTTAGAACTAGAAAAAAAAGAAACAATCCTAAAATTCATTTGAAAGAATAAGAGACCCAGAATAGCTAAAGCAATCCTGAACAAGATCTGGAGGCATCACAATACCCAATCTCAAATTACCCTACACAGCTGTCGGAACAAAACCAGCATAGTATCGGCACCAAACACATGAAGACCAAAGGAATAGAATAGAAGATGTGGAGACAAAGCCACACACTTACACTCATCTGGCAAAGATGCCAAAGATAGCCTTTTTAGTAAATGGTGTTGGGAAAACTGGAAATCCATATGTAGAAGAATGAAGGTAGATTCCAATGACTTACCCTACACAAAAGTGAAATCCAAGTGGACCGAAGACCTAGGAATCAGACCAGAAGCTCTGCAACTGCTAGAAGAAACTGTGTGCTAGACATTCAGCGTTGCAGAGCTTCTGGCCTGATTCCTAGGTCTTCGGTCCACTTGGATTTCACTTTTGTGTAGGGTAAGTCATTGGAATCTACCTTCATTCTCCTACATATGGATTTTTCCAGTTTTCTCAGCACAATTTGTTAAGTATGTGCACAGATGAATATACCACAGTGAGTTTCACCTTTATGTATCACTATAATGCACTATTTTTAAAAAGTTATAACTAAGAGGAGAAAGATCAATGAAGTAGAGGTCAGGGAATGAGGGAGAGGAGGAGAAGAAGAGGGAAGTACTGGACCTGATTTTGAACAGACTATATTTCATGCTTGTACGATTACATCAAAATGCACCCTGATGTTATGTACAACTGTAAAGCTCTAATTGAAAAAAAAAAAAAACTCATAAAAAAGGAAAACACTGTGGGAGTGATAGAATCCGCAGCCTGTGGCAGTTTGAGGAAGGGTGAGCAAGGCTGGTGGCAGCCCATGCTGCTCCCCTCTCACCCGTGGCTCTGGCGGACCTGGAGGGTGGGGAGAAGCCGGCTGACCTTCAGCCCTTCCAGCTCACTTCCCTGCTCTGCTGTGGCTCTTTCCATTTTGAATTACCATGAGTTTACTTTATTTTTTAATAGTTTACATATTCTCCATCTCCATTTCTCAATCATCTCCAATAAAGTCATATGATCTTCAAGATTGGAGCGCAGTCCCCTTTCCAGGTGAGATCTGCAGCACCCCAGGAAGTGAGAGCTTGGAGAAGACCTGCCTGTCACTCCATGCCACCCTCCCTTTCATGAAGGGGACCAGAGTCCAGTGAGGGTGGTCACCCTCTGAATGTCACAAGGATCACTGGTGAGCATGGCTGTGTGGTGGGGGGCAGGGTAAGCTCTCATTTCTTGTGTAACCCTGCAAACATCACTACCAAGTAAAACAGCTTCACATGCATCACAGTTTGCTTTTTAGGCAAAAATTCTGGGCCAATGAGTTGGAGGGAAGGAATATGTTTCAATTTATTTCCAAAGTAAACCTCCAGCTGTGACACAGAAACACTCATTTTTCCATAGATTTATTTTTCAACTGAGCGAACGAACATCTTCCAATTGCTCTCCAGCTTCCAAGCCCTCCTTCAGATGGCTCAGGAGGGTACGTCTGCAGCATTTTCAAGCTACAAATGTAAAGTGGAGATCAAGTTGGATCTTCTTGAAAATTCTTGAGACTTCATTTCCCACTGTCTCTATAAAAACAGTACTCTCCCGTCCTGCCAGAGGACATCTGCCTGGAGTTCTGGGAAGCATCTCTCTTGCCTTCTAGAACTCAGGATGTTACCACACAGTCCCCGACACACGCAAGTGGCTCAGCCTTCTGTCATCTGCAGATTGACATGCAAATCCCATGCTCCCCCAGAGAGCCCTGGGCTGCTGAGGCATGCTTGGTTCCATCCCCTGGGTCTCTGAGGCAAGAAAGCAACCTTTGGTGGCAAATCCATCCCCAGGGGCAAGATGCCCCAGGAAGATTCCTTAACTTCTCCCTTCAATCATAATGTAGGCAGAAGGAAGAAAGATGACCTGGGAGTGGGGCCTGATTATGTCTGCACCAGTTGTCTGAGGAGGATACCAGGGGAGCAGGAGGTACCTACCTGCCAGGTGCTGCTCAGGTCCTGGCCGGGAACAAACTCATTCACAGGGTCTGACTAGAGGGCGAGTGCTGAGGACCACGGACAGATGCAGCAGGGTCCAAAGACAGCCAGGCATGGTGCAGCACCAGCCACTGTCCTACCCCAGGTATAGGGCAAGAAGAGGGTGGGGCCCAGGAGCCCAGGGACAGGAGATCCACTGAGGACCATGCCACTGGCCCTCCAGCCACAGTGAAGGCTTGGGATGTGCCCTGGTGGCAGGTGCCAGATGGTGAGGTTCTTTCCCTCTAGATCTGCAGGGAGTTAAAATCCAGGGGTCAGCGGGTGCCAAAGAAGACCCTCCTTGCTGATTCCTAGATTCTGCGGGGGCAGCCATGCCTGGCACAGCTGGGCTTGTGGGTAGACGCACCATGCCAGTCTCTGTGACTGTCACTGTGAGGCCTTCTCCCTGTGTCTCCACGTCCAAATCTGTCTCCGAGCAGCACCACTGGATTTAGGGACCACCCTAATCCAGTATTATCTCACTTCAACATCAGGACACCTGCAAATACCCTACTTTCAGAAGAGGTCACGATGGATCGTCACCTTAGCCTAGGCTGGGACTGAACACTGTTGGAGGCAAGACCTACGTGTTTTCTAACCCCACCCACTGGCTGCGGTTCCCCCTTGGATCCTCCCACTGGCTGAAGCCTTTGGAAGTCAGAGGGCAGGAGCTGAGGCTGCTGCCCACAAAGGCCATCCCCCTGGCCCCAGGCAGGCAGAGGGAATCCCGGGGGCAGGCCACCCTGCGGGCTCTGTTCCTGCCGCACACAGGGCTCCAAGGATCTCGTTCATCCCTGAGAGTCTCCAGGCCCCCCAGAGGTGAGCGTTCAAATCACCATTCTGCAGACACGAGAACAAGGAGCCATCTCCTTTAGACAGCCCTAGTGGCTGACACGTTATTTTTAATTTCATTTTATGCAGAGTGAAGGATATGTCCTAGGAATTTCAAAAGCTCTTGTAAGGAAGCCCCTGGTGTCCACGTCTCTGGGTGAAGGAAGGTGACTTCCTGTTACACCCATCATGGTGAAAAACGAAACATCAAAATGCCCAGCAAACTCTCCATGTCCTTAGAAATATAGTCTAGCTACATGGGTCCTGGGCGAGCGGACCTCTTAATGAGTGGTACCTGTCTTAATGAGGAGCGCTGTGATTCCTAGGCTACGCCTAAAACTTAGGTTTAAAAAATGTTAATAAATTCTAAGGAGAAACTCTCCAGGACCATGCAGCTGGAAGCCCGTTATACCCACACCTGTCCTGCCTCTGCCCGGCCAGCAGTGGCTGGTCACTCCCTGATGGCGTCTTGTGAATTGTCTACCTGTTTATCCCTGCCAGGCCACCAGAGTGCCGGCTGCCCCGGGAAAGATGGGTCTCTCCAGCTCACCCCCAGGACAACATATGCCTGGCCCAGGGAAGAGCTGGGTGAGGCCCAGTGAGGGCCACTGCTCCTTTCTTCTCAAGGAGACCACAGCCCCGCCCCCCCAACACACAGAAGCGACTACACAGGATGTGACGGCCCCCTGCAGGCTCCACTCAGGATGCGGATACTCTTACATGGAAGACAGAAGACAGAAATGCCCTCCTCCCTGCAGGGGGCGCTGCCCAGACAGACCTGGCGAGCCCTGGCCTGCCATCCAGACCTCATGCTCACGAGCGGCCAGGGATGGCCCCAGTGGCTGAGTGGGCCATGGTTCTTCACTAAAGCAGCACCGAGGGGCCAGCAGTGCGACGCGGGGCTCCTGCCTGTCCAGATGGGGCTTTATGGGACAAGTGACAGCATGTTTTCCAGCTCTGGCTCAGTGGGCGTGAGGGCTGCAGCCCAGTGGGAAGGGAGGCTTGGATGGTGCGTCCCTGGCCGCTCTCTGCCTGGACAGAGGAGGAGGCCTGGGCAGGACTGATTTTACGGGGAGAGCCATCTGAGGAGGAGCATTCCCCTCTGGGCTCCTCCACTTTAGCTTGCTGTATCCTAGTTTTTTAAAAATGAGCAACAAATTGGGAAACCCACTTAACTTTTTCCAAGACCTGGCCAGCTGTCTCTGGCTGCAGACACATAAGTCAAGAGTTAGTTTCTTTGGCAGGTTTTTTTTTTTTTTTTTAATTCTTACATTCTAGTGAGAAATTTTTCACCATTATTGCTAGTTACTCCCACTGAATGTTTAGTTTTTGGCTGGTTATAAATGTACTAATGCTCAATCTTGAAAAAAAATCCTTTGAGATGTAATGACTCTTTTTATATACCAAAATGTTTTTGTCAGCCCCAAATGCTTAGAAAATACAAGAAAAACAAGAGTGTTCTCCCAGGCTTCCCCATCTGCCATCCCCCATTGGCACAGCCCTGGCATCCCAAGCTGCGTTGCAAGATGGGGATGTCACTTGGACTCTGTCCAGTATTGAGACCTGAGCTCCACATTGTCCTGCAGAGCTGCCTGCCCACCAGCGCCCTCTGAGACGAAGCCAGTTTGAGTTCACGTTCAGTAGCTTGCAGAGGAAAGGATTCTGGGCACCATATCCGCAGTTATTTCATCTTACCTTAGAGGCATCACAAAATGCAATAACCATTATACTAATATCTCACCTCAATGAGGATCCTTGTTTTGAAAACAAGCCCTAACAGCCTATATCTTTATAATGGTTTTGCTTTTTCTACATACTTGAGTGTCTTATCTTTTGGAAATAGGTAGGATAGGAACGGAGCACTTCATCCTAACTGATGCTGGCGCGTGTTAGAATGCAGGTCTGCAGACCTCTCCGGAGGGCCCGGGAGTAAATATCGTAGGGTGGTAGGCCCAGAGGAAAGCTGAGAAGAGCAAGGAACTATGCAGAACCTTTTAAAATGCAGACACTAAAAGGGTTTCAACTGCTGCTAGCTTGTGTGGGGTACAGACAGTAGATTGCACATGGCCCACGGTTACAGTGGACATGATAAGCCAAGAGGGATCACTATACACCTCAGTGTTCATGAGTCCTCATGACTGATGTGCCCTCTGCCTGGACATCTGGTGTCATTGTCTGACCAGTGTCTGTTCCCCATCTCTCAGTGAAGGCCAGATCTTCCCATGACATGCCACACCCACCAGCTCTCAGGCTCATTCTGCACCTGTCCCAGAGTGACAGGTGCCCCAGGCCTGGCCAAGCAGAGCATTGTGTCCTTTGCCTTCAGTGTTTGGCTTCAGGTTGGCACGTTATACTCAGAGCCAGCCCAGGGGTGTGCGTGGGTGATTGGCAATGAGGACTTCTTTCCTACTGGATGTAATACTATGAAGATTCCAGCATGGCACTGTCAGGGCCACCTTGTGACTCTAAAAGAGAGTCCCAGAGCTGAGTGGGGAGAGAAGACACAACCCTCCAGCACAACATTGCCAGGGCATGGAGTGCAGGCTGCCAAGAGTCACTGGATGCAAGCAGATGGCAGAGTGAGCCCCAGCACTGAGACTGTCTGCAGGGTGCACCTCAGATGGATTTGCAGCCGACTGGGAGCCTTTTGGACCCCCCTGCTGACCAGTCTCCTTCAGTCTAGGGCTCTGAAGGAGGGGAGATGCTGTGTCTCTCACTCGTGGAGTAGGAGCAGGAAGAGCTGGAGGGCTCCTTAGGCACTGCATGGTCCAGAGCTCCCTGGCTTTCAAGGAATGCAGTGTAACCAAGAACGATATTTGCTGCCTTAGGTCCCCAAGAATCCAAGGTCACTTGTTGCCACAGCACAGCCTAGCCCACCCTGACTCATGCACGGCATGGCCCACAAAGCTTCTTAATAGAAAAGGAACAGGAGAAAAGAATTGAGTTGGACTTCAAGAAGAGGTAAGTAGGTAAGGGTGAGTGTGGTCTGGGTGTGGCGGGCACCACGTGGGAGGCTGGCGGGTCAGCGCTCCTGGGGTTGCGGCAGCACGCGTCCAGGGAGGAAGGGGTGGCCAGGGCAGCGCATCTTACCATGGCCAGTGGCACGATGCCCACCAGGTCCTTCTGGCTGATGAAGATCTCTGACACCACGACGTCGGTGGTCCCCTTCCGTGGGTACTCCACCTGCCACGTGATGGGCTGAGTCCCCGAGAGGCTGCTGAAGCTGGCGATTTCAAAGTTCATCTGCACAACCTCGCTGAACATACCGTTGCTTCTGGAAGGGAACAGAGGCGAGTGGCGTCAGGCTGACCTTGTTCGAAAGACCCCTCTCCCTTCCCCCCTCTCCGTTAAAATCTTAGAGAGACAAAGAAGAGGCCCGGGTTTGGTGGGACACTGGGCATAGGCCGCCACCTCCAGTTTAGGGAGTGGGTGACCAGGATGAAGCAGCAGCCACACCTTACGGATCTGGGATCGGGGTGTGGAACAGGAAGCTGACATCAGCAGATGCCGTGAGGAGGCTCCTGAAGGGGTTTGACCAGTTCTCCTGATGAAGAGATTAGCCGGCGGCCTGATGCTTGCAGTATGCATCAGATGACCATCAAACTAAGCGGCCCCTTACAGTCAGTGCCATGGCTGCAGCAGACACACGTCACCTTCAAACCTCCCCATCTTCTTCTCAGCGGGTCCTTCCCTCTCTCCCTGGGGACTAAGAAGCTTTTCCCATCCCCAGGCTCCCCTGCAGCCAGATGCAGGCTCACAGCAGGGTCCACCAGGCAGGCCCCACTCGTCTGGAGCTCAGGGATAGGAGGGGCTAGGATTCCCTGGAGAGCTGAGTTCCAGGTCCTTCAGGACAGCTGTGGGTGCTCCTGGCATCCTGGCCCGTGTACTCTCAGATGCTGGTGCTGGTGTCTCTGCAGAGCCTGGTCACTTTCTGTTTGTCTCTGCTGTCCCTGCCCTGGCTCTGGCAAGGAGCTTAACACCTTTAATTCAGAGGCTCTCTCAGCCTCTTAGAGGTTCTTTTAATGACCTAGTGTACTTTAGTGAAACTTCTTGTGCTCAGAAAGACTCCTTGGCTGGAGGGTCTCTATGTCTGAACCTAATAATTCCAACACTACTCTATATTCAGGGGCGGGGATCCCAGACAAATGTTCAGTAAGCTCACCTAGTACACTCTCAGAGCTAGTGACAGTCCAGACTTTATTTTTCAGATTATGAAACTTAAGCCTGGAAAGGAAAAGTGGCTTTCTCCAACTTGACAGTGAGTGACATCTCTCCTGCTCCTTAGAGAGTGCTCTTGGCCCCATCTCCTCTGTGGCCAAACACGATCTCACAGGCACCAGAAGACTTTCTCAAGACAGGGAACAGCCAACTGGGTCCTTTGACCAGTTGCCTACACTGGCAAGTCACACTTTATTGGGGCAGAGCCCAGTGGGATTGTTGGTGCTTCGTCTGTGGCTGCGTTCGTGATGCAGAAGCCGGCATGAGCCTTGACCTCGCCTGCATCTCTTGAAGCACACACCAACTGGACCTTCACGGGGCAAGTCCATTGGTCCTTGCTGTAGCCCGGAGGAGGGAGATGGGTGCACTGTCCACAGCTGTGCAATCACCAGAACTGAGTAGAACTAGGAAGGAAGGGTGCCCCAGGCATAAAGCTGGGTTTGCTCAGTTGGCCAGAGTCCTAGGGAGCCTTGAGGTTCGGGCCGGGATTGCCCAAGCAGTGGGTCAGCCGTTAGCACCATCTCAGGCTGGAGTCTCGAGGGAACGCCACCTGTTTTCAGGCAAATTTGAGGAGGTTTTTCATGGCACGTGAAGGAAGACACACCAGGTATGCTCAGCAGTGGCACCCTGAGCATGCACTGGTGCTGCTGTGGAGGTGTGCCGTCTACCCCTTTGCCAGGGCGAGAATCAGACACAAATGAACCTGTGGGGTCTTCAGGACTTGCTCAAAGCCAAGGGCTGGTTCCCCATTGCATGTACTTGGCATTGTGCAGTGGCTGAGCTGGAGGTAGCAGAAGATCGCTGCACCAGCCCAAGCTCTGGGACAGGCGGCTCTTCTAATAGTTTTCCGAGCCTGAAGTGGGGCCCAAAGAATCATGATTTATGAAATGCCAGAGATGCTTCTGGAAGGGAAAGTAAACCCAAGGTCTGGACAGTCCAGTCAGGCTGCAAATCTCAGGAATGAATCTCTGGTCTTGGACAATGAGGAGTCTGGGTTCTGGAGTATTTCCAAACTGGGAGATGCACCGTTGTTCCAGGAACCAAAGGCCCTGGGACCTGAGCCGGCCTGACTACTTCCAGGGTACCTCCTTGGCCTGGCGCAGCTGGGCTCTCCTCCCTGGCCACAGGCACTGCTGCGTCTCCAGGACTTAATCTCGTGCTCCTAGTGAGGACACCTGGGACCTCCCCACCTGCCTGTGCGGGGTCTTGGCTGGCTGGGCCTGCTGGAGGAGCCCAGCTACTTGATGGACTCCAACCAGCAAACACTTGGCTCTCCTGGGACTGCAAATGAAAAAACTCCAAGTGCCACAGCTCGCTCTGTGGATGCCCCGGGGAGGCCCGTGCTGACGCCAGGCTGCCGAGTCGACCCTGGCTTCCGCGTAGCTCGGCTGCACTCTCCAACAGCATTCTTCTGTGAGCACCGCCAAAGCTCTCAGCTCTCCAGACTCAGTCACACCACCCACACTGCAAAGCTGGTGTTCCCGCCACAGGGAGGGGAGTGGCCTGCAGGGGGGCAGCCATTCCCCTGCTGCAGCTGCAGCCACTGCAGCTCAGCCAAGGCTGGGAACGGCTTGACTTGGAACGAGAAGGAAGCATTGCTTTTCCCTGGCTTGGAAGGACAGTGTTGTGTGATTTTTGTGAGCAATGAGGTCACCTGCCCAAGGTAGGATTTTTTTTTGTTTTAAACCCAAGCGTGCTTTACCACTGAGACACATCTCCAGCCTTTTTATTCTTTATTTAGAAACAGTCTTGCTAAGTTGCTTAGGGCTTTGCTAAGATGCTGAGGCTTTGAATCACGATCCTCCTGCCTCAGCCTCCTGAGCCGCTGGGATTACAGGTGTGCGCCACTGTGCCCAGCATCCCAAGAGGTTTTACTCAAGTGTACACAGGAATGAAAAGAAGACCCTACTGTTACTGAGATTCACTGTGTGCCAGGCACCGGGCCAGGGTCCATGCACACATCACTCCAAACCCCACTAAAACCCCTCTGGCTGCATGGTTGTCAAGACTCCTAGTTCACACCAGTGCCAGAACCTCTGTGGCCAGGGATGAGTTTGCATCTACGTATCCCCAGCCACGGAGAGAGGGCAGTAACTCTGCAGGTTCCTGTTTGAAATATGCTGAGGTCCCCTCTGGGGCTCTCAGCACTTGTGAGCCAACTAAGCTCAATTTTTGTTTCCAGAATTAAAAATAATAATAATAAAAAAAGTTTGCAATTGGAGGAAAACTCCAGCTGTCTAAGAGCTGGGCAGAATTCTAGGCAAAGTGATATTAGGACAAGCTTTGGTGCAAGGGGGGCGGGGACATGCTGGTTTAGAATACTAACATCAGACTTTCAGAGAGCGGAGACCTCGGACAGACAGGAGGAGACTGTCCTGTCCCAGGGAGCCCACCATGCACGTGTGAGAAGATGCCAACCAGGGCTGACTGGGCAGATGGGCGCCGGGGGCTCAGACCTGAACAGGCTGGCTGGGTACTCCACGCCCTGGTCTGTATATTTCTCTGCACACACGTGGCTTTCTCCCCTTCTCCATGGCCACCTAGCCTCATCTTCTGCATCTCTTAGAGCACGTGAGATGTATCACATTACTGGGACGGGAACTACTGTGGCATGTGGCACTGTGAGAGAGGTGAGCCGGCAGGCCCGGCACTCACGGCCCCGCTCTGTTCCTTCTAAGGAGCAGCCTTTGCTGCATGTCTGCGACAGCTGCCTCATGGGTGCCGGGTAGAGAAAGAGGGTTCTAGAGAAGCTGGGAATATGGGCTTTTCTATGAAATCTCTGGGTTTTTAAGCAGACCTTAGCCTTGACCTTAATGACAGCTGCATTTGCTATCTCTGGCTGGGAACTCCAGTGGCCGTGGGGTCGTCCACACACCTATCTGAGAGGCTTCTTCCATCTTCCTGGGAACACTTTGCAGAAGGGCTTTCACGGAGGTGGAAGGCACCTGTGCTAAAGATGGTGCAGCGTGATTTTCCAACGGGTCCCCCAGGACTCCAAGGGGTTGAACAAGAGATGGGTGTGGCTGCATGGGTCCTGCACACCCCTGGGCCCCCACGTCCTCATGTTAACACAGAATAAGAGAAGCTGCGGTCTCGGGGTTCAAGGCATTGAGTGGCTCGGAGGCATTTTTGTCAAGGAAAGAGGGAGGGAAGGAAGGGATGAGAGAGAGAAGGGGGAAGGAAGTGAGCGAGGGAAGGAGGGGAGGAGGACGGAGCAGTCAGAGCCAAGATGGTATGGAAGGGCTCTCTAAGGGCGAGTCAGGACCCAGGTGTGCCTGAGTGCGAGTCCCGGCCCCCCAGCTTGTGGCTGGTTGAGTGAGCACAGCCCGACCTCAGCGTCTCCACTGGAGAAACGGGACTTGCTAATCCTTCCCATTTTGTGGAGTTGACGTGAGGGTGAGATGACGATGTCTAAGCACGTGGGACAGAGCTCGGCCCCACCAAGCGTCAGCGCTGGCGGCTGTTCTTGATTCAGCAGGACTGGTCCCCATGCTCATGTCCAGGACTGTAGGGCTGCCCAGCATAGCCACCATGCCAGCCCAGGGCCCCCTGAGAGCAAGCTGCAGCCACCACGGGGACTCTGGCGCTCACTGCAAGTAGGGTTCATTCAGATCCACGTACTGCACATGTACGCAGACCTGTGTGTCCGACACTGTGCCTCATGCTCGTGATGCTGGCAGGTGGGACCAAGGAAGGAAGAAGTCAGTGTGTAGGTGTGCCTGTGGTCTGCCTTTCCACTCCTTCTGAGCAGACGCAAGCCTTCACTAAGAGTTTGTTTAAAGCAGACCAAGAACCCTCCGCCCAGCTTAGGTGGAGCTTGTGACGCTGGTGGAGTACTAAAGAGGAATTTCAACACTTATGTGACCCCAGAGAGCATCCAAGAGCCACCAATGTCAATAATGTACATCTATCTCAGTAACTCTTGAAGGAAATTTTCAAAATTGGCTTAAAGAAGCTCTTACTGAAAAGCAAATAAATTTCTCCAATAATCACAATAATGTTTGGACCACTGAAAATTCAATCTACAAAACCTCTTATCTAGTGGACTCTATCTGGTAAGAAAATGGAGTCTGGGGCCGTGTTTAAAAGCTAGAGGGACTTTACGTCCCCACTCTGGGGTAAGGGATTTTCCCTCCATGGGCAGCTGAGAGCTGCAGAGAGAAAGGACGGTCACAAAGGGAAGAAAGGAAGCTTGGAAGAGGGAGTGCTCCAGGGGATCAGGACAGTTTGCCCCAGGTTTCGTTTTCTTCCTTCTGCTTCATGTGTATTTGACAAAGGTGGAGACACGTCCTTCCCCCTGACCCCAGGTCCACACTGATGGCCTGTGTGCTCTGGAGTGTCACCACAGTGCTGAAGTACGTGTGTTAGAGCTACAAATTGCAAGCAACCGTGAAACCCTCGATCCAACAGACAGAGGAAGGGAAGGGAACCGTTCTTCAAAATCACCAGGAAGGGCAGAGAAAAGAAATGAATACGGGGGAAAAAAGAAGGGCCACAAATCTAGAGCTTCAGAGAAACTCAGCTCTGGAGAGGACAGGGCCCTCGGGGACCAAGCACACCTTCTGCGCTCTCCACTCTGCACTGGTGACCGCCATTCTGAGTGCTGAGCAAGGACGTGGACTGGCTGGGTGAGGTGACCCATTGCCGTCCAGCATGCTAGGGCAGCCAGAGGGACTCCCCTCTTTTTTTCTCACTCTCCCCTGTTGCTAGGCCGAATTCCAGGCTCAGGACAGCAGCTGGAGTAGCAAAGCCCAGGAAGCCTGCCCATTGCCAAGCACTCGAATTTGGAGTCTCGACTTAAAGCAAACATACAACAAAAAAACAAACAAACATTTTCCTTCTCTCTAAAGAAGCAAAGCCTAGAAATCTATGGGAGCAGGAAATAAATGGGCAAATGAAGAAATAGACTCCTTTACTGCAAATTACATTGACGCCAGTGGTATCCCTTCAATGCACCACAGCCCCTTGGAGGGGCCGAGCCTGTCATTTCTCTGGATCTAGCTCCCATGTTAATTCCCTCTGTCATAACTACTTATGGGGAGGCTCTGTGGTAGCCTATTTAGTAGTCTCAAATCCTACCTGTCTCTTTCAGGGCTACTGTGCTGTGTCTCCCATCAAGAGCTGGAGATTCTCTCTACCCCCTGGCATCTAGGCTGGCCCTGTGATTCACTTCGGCCGACGGAGCGCTGTGGAGGTGAGGCTGCAGAACTTCCAAGCTCCTCAGCAGCTGCCTTGCTCTCTAGGGGCACTGTTCTGACATTCCCATGACATGAAGACCCTGGACCGAGTGGAGAGAGAGGCCCCTGCCATCCAGCCCCAAGCTGCTTCAGCAGGTAAATACAGTTCCAGTGGGGGAGTTTCCTAGTGAATTTCTACTCAGGAGAAATGGTGAACAGCTACTTGGAGTCAGAAAGCACAGGGGAGTCATTAAGCAGCACCAGATGGAGGTGTGGCTGACACAGTTCTTTTGAGCAGGGTATGGCAGAGGTGGGGCAGAACTTGAGGAGAGGAGAGAGGAGCCCAGAAGCCCACCCACCCTGCGGCCCACCAAGGCCTGACTGGCCCAGAATGCAGGGAAATGTTTGCCCAGCTCCAAGGAAGTCTTGTGAGGTTGCTGAGAGGGGACAGAGGCAGATCTCCACCGGCCTCAGGGTCCTGCAGGAGGATAGGTGTAGAGCAAGACGGCATAGACTGTGGACAGAGACCAGCCGAACGTGGCTGCTTGGTGAAAGTCGCTCAACACCCACCACACTGGCACACAAGAAGAAATTGCAGGTTCCTGCATGAGGCCATCAGAGAGAGAAGGCCTAAAGGCCCAGTGCTCCCTGCAGCCCAATGCCACCATGAGCCTTGTCCAGCTGGGCCAAGGTTGCGGAGAACCCTGCAGAGCCCAAGGGGTCAAATGACCAAGTTTCAACCTGAAATGCCTTAGCAAACCTGGCATGAACCCGATCAGGTTTTCTGCCTGCAGGAGGAGTGGGAGCTGGGGGGCGGGGGACGCGAGTGGAAGACTGTGGAGGCCTGGAGTCCCACATGCTGTTTTGCACACTGGGGTGCATAGATGGGAAAGCCCACTGCATCCCCAGCTGAAGCTGAGCACAGCTAACAGTGCCCAGGCAGTGGCCATCCTGAGCCCAGCCGTAGCATCCAAGTGTCTTCATCCCTCCAGTCCTGGGAGCAGGATTCCCCCTCCACGCTGCTTCCTGGTCTCCTCGTCATTCTCCGGCAGCTCCCATCTGGCCCTGGTGCTACTCACACACCCAGCACGTGGGCCCGCTTTCCACCACACCTGGACCCTCAGTGCACACACCCTGCTGTTGATGATGGGCTCTTCACATGAACCCCTGCCTGCTCCTGGGGCTCACCCAGCCTCTTTATTTACATGACCACACAGCACACTGTGCGTCCCTTTGCACCTGGCGGAGTTCATGTACCTCCTTCCCCAAGGCAAGCTCCTTGACAGCATGACATGGCTCCCTTCCATCGCCTCCTCAGGTCCTATCATTGCCATGATCCATGGGAGGCACCCAGAAAATATTTGCTGAAGGCATGATATGTGAGCAACTGTCCCAGGAGCAGAGCTCCCTGAGATTCGCACTTTTCTTTCCTTCCCCTAGTCAGATTAATATTAATTTTTACTCAACAGGGGAGTTGGAATCTCTGCTTCTTTGGAAGGGCGTGCAGGCACATCCCTGGAAACTATCAGCTCTTCCAGAAGCGTTGAACCTGTTCCAGGAGCAAAGCAAAAGGCAGAGCCCTCTGGAGGTTCTCCAGCACAGACACGCTCCAAGGTCCACTACTAAAACTTTGCGCTTTCCAAATATCACAGAAGACAGACGCTGGATCTGCTCCAAAGCTTGCTATTGAATTTTATGCCTGCTAAGCTCTACTAAATACATAATAAGGAGGCTGAATTAAATATGCAGAATTGTAATTTACAGTTAGTGTTTGTAATCGATGAGCTGCAGGTCTCTGTGGCAGCGCTAACTGCTGAGATGAGAAGGTCCTAAAGGAATAAAGGAAAGTTTTCACTTAGGAAACAGAAGGCTTCCTCTACCCAGTTCCATGCCCATTCATCCATCATCCAGCCACTGGGCATTGAACAAGCACAGATTTGTGCCAGGAACTGTGTGAGAGATGCAGAAGTAAGCCACTGTGGTCCAGGGCACATGTAGACCACCCGAGGAGTCCCCAGACACCTGCTATCTGCTCACTGCTTACTTAGCTACAGACATGGCGAGGAGACTGCCCAGTGGAAATAGATCATCGTGCCTGGGGGCTGCTCTGCTCCAGCCCCTTGGGTTCCCTTCTTTGGCTCCTGAATGCAATGACATTTCCAAGCAGGTTGGTTCTGCTAGAGTGGAAGAAGCTGTCTACTCAGGCTGTCTGCTTCTCTTTGTGCAGACCACAAGAACTCTGGAAGAACTTGAACCAACAATCTCTGCCATCTTATTCAAGATCTTCAACCCTGACTGATGGCAGAGTGGCCTTCTGGGATTCAAGAAGATAACAGTGCTTTTTAAAGTGGTCTTCTGCTCCTTAGTCAGATTCCGCTGGCAGGAGGTGGGCCTGGATGTCCCTCTGCTTTTTTGGCAAAGCTTCTGAGGATTTTCCATGGGCAGCAAGGGATAAGAAGCACTGTTTTTGGTTTGGTTTGGTTTGGTTTTGAAGGGAATAATATCAAATGTGAAGGTCTTATTCTTGTACCCAAATCAGCACCAGCAATATGAGAGAGAGTCTCACTCCCGCAAAGCTGCAGAGGCAGACCCAGTGCCTTGGTCCACCGTCCCTGCTCTGGGCCTCCTGGTGCCATGGTCAGCCCACAGCCAGAGGTGCAGAGGGCCTCAGTTGCTGGACGCTGCACACACTCAGAGCCGGAAGTGCGCCTGAGGAGGGGGCTATGCGGAGGGGTTCGCTCCAGTTACCAGGTGTCAGTGGAGCAGAAGATCAAGGGGGTGACAGAGTGGCTGGCGAGAAGGGGAAGGCATTCTGCTCCAGGGCGAGGGATGAGGCCTGGGTGGGTGTGGGGAGAACGCAGGAGCTGGGGCTGAGCTGGAGCTGTGGGCTGGAGCACTGAGGACGAGGGCCACTTCCTGAGACACTCTGAGAGCAGTGCCTGCGGCCTCCTCCTTCCCTATCCTTCTGCTCTCACCCAGGGCCTCCTCTGGCTAAACAGCGCAGTTGGCGAGTTGGGTCCCTTGCTGTAATCCAGGGGACAAGATTTCCGATTGTGGCAGCCCCCCCCACCCCATAACCCAGTTAGCAAGGGATCCTGGGAAGCCCAGTTGGCAGGTTGCAGAGCGATGGGCTCCTGGCCAGCACAGCTCACCCTGACTCCCACCCACCTCCACCCACTCAGCAGAGCGTGGGCCACTGCGTTGGAGGACCGTGGCATGAGGGTGGCCCATTGCGCTGCCCCAGCTGGGCGACTGGACCATGAGGTCACAGAGTCTTCCCCCAAACTGACTCAAAGCTGAGACCTGCACAGGGTGGAGTCGACCAGGGGAGGGCACGCAGAGGGTTCAGGAAGGGTCGTGGGGGAAGACCCCTGAGGACGTAGGGTGCGTCCTAACACCTGGGGGTGCAAGCTGGGGGCCAGAGGGGCCGACACCCCTGCCTCTGCTGCTGGGCGCAGTGGGATGGGCCTCCGCACTCCACCCGCCAACAGGTGTGTTTTTATGCATTCTGAATACTGTCAGCGCTTTATCTTTATAAAAGTCTTTTATTAAAATAAAATAAACCTTGGAGAAGGCATCACACTGAGAGACGCACACTCGGGGCCACCGTTCTCCCGGCTCAGCTCTCCTGGTTCCCAAGAGCGCGAGGAGCTGAGAAGGCAGGATGTGGGGCTCCCATAGAAGGGTCTGGGGGCAACTGGATTGAAAGGAGCAGCAGCGAGGCCTGTCCAGACTGGCCTCCCGGACAGAAGCCCATGGTGTGGGCAGTCCTGGGAGGGGCAGAGAGAAGGGTTGAACCGGATGAGTGGGGAGGGGTGGGATGGAAAGGCCAGAGGAGAGGGGGCGGGAGCAGGCTGCCCTGGACGAGCTTCCCAGGCTCCCAGGGTTGGGGACTCGGCGGCTGCTGGACTTTCTGCTCTGGCGGCGGAGAAGCGTCCCCTGGTCCTGTGGGGTGAAGCTCACCAGCAGGCTCTGTGGCGTGAGTGGCATCTCTGCCCCTGCTCACACCCAACAAGGACGAGAGGGCAGGGAGGTGAGCAGGGAGGTGACCTTCCCGTGACAGGGAGGTCTTTCTGTAACGGACACCTCCTGAGGCCACCTCCATCCTCAGAGGTCTCCCGACTCCTACCTCAGAGCACCACCTGCGACGGCTGCTTGGTCACGATGGCTTTCCCCTCATCCTTCGACTCCCTGCCTGGCTGCACAGAGCTCACCCCGACCCGGGCATGGCTGCTCCCTCTGGCTGCTCCGTGCACGGCCGGCTCCCTCCCGTCACCCTGCACAGAGGTCGTGAGGTTCACTCGATTGCACACCAGACTCCAGCCTTCACCCCCGGTGCCCACGCTGCGCTTTCCCCATCGAAATCCCGCTTTTCTCTGTTCATGTACTCTTTTCTCTGCTAGGGGGTAAGTGCCTTGAGATGACAAGGTCTGTCAGGTCGCTGGTGGCCCCGAGGGTCAGCACGATGCCTGCAAGTGCAGGGGGGGCACCACATCTGCACCCGTTCAGAGGGTGACTCTGGGTCCCTGTTGCAGCCTCCGGCTCCACGACCCTGATGCTTGGAAGGCCTGGGCGTGTGCCTCGCCAGCGCTCCTGAAGCCACCTCCGCTTCCTCCCAGTAGGTACTGGCAACCTCTCAGGAGGACATGCCCACTGGCCTGATGGCTTCTGGGAAGCAGAAGTGAGCTGGCTTCCAGGCTGGGCAGTGGACACGCACAGCCGTCTTCTCTCCAACCAGCTGCAGCTCTGTCACTCAGTGGGGAACTGAGGCACCAGGGCATCCCACCAGCCCTGATAAGACTGCCTTGAATTTCCAGAGGCCCCTCAGTGTCAGGGACAGGCCAGGGCCAAGTGTCCTGGCCAAGCCACCCCCTCTCCACTCACCAAGTGTGTTGGCTCTGCAGTTCAGGAAAACCCATCACCTGGTGCCTCGAAAGCGTCCCTAACAGAAAACCCACGAGCTTCAAAGAACCAGCTCTGCTGAAGAGGACGGCCTTCCACCACTCGGCGGCTCCACTGTGGCTACAAGGAAGTGTGTGACCACGTGATTGCTGACACATGGACTTCACTAGAAGGGCTCTTGCGTGGAGATGGGGCTCCTGGGGCGCCGTGCAGCCTACGGTGACAGTCTTAGTCCTGTTTCCATCCTGTTCAGGACCCCCGCGGGACACGCAGGGTGCGCATTTCAGAGCCTCCCAGCATCTGTCTGTCTGAACAGCACACAGGATGATGGTTTCCTTCTGAGGAGTGACCTTTCTTCTCTCACGTGGAGCTGTGATGGGTGGTCACTTCCTGGTGGCTTCCCTGCTCCATTTGAAAGTCACAGCCTCTCAGCCCTCCACCCTCAGGTTCTATATGGCCAGTGGGGCTGAGCGAGGCAATGTGCCCTCCCAGGTCCTTGCTGTCCAGTGTTGCCAAGAAGGGAGAGCGTAGGGTGGAGCGTGGTGATACCGGCTGAGCCACCCCAGACCCTGCTGAGGCTGCTGTCCTGTCCTCCTGTGAACACCCGCTCTTCATCTCATGCCCCCTGAGGGTGAACCTAGCCAGATCTGGCCTCTGCTGCTATGGAGCCACAACCAGACGGACACATGGGTTTGGCCATGGCCCTTGTGCCTCCTGGGCCTCAGTCTCCTCTTCTGTAACAGCAGGGCATTCAGCACTTGGCTATAACACTGACAACAGAGGTGTTCACTTCACACCTGCCGCCAGCTCTGGGGAGCCAGAGCAGGGACAGCAGGCTCCAGGAGAAATCCCCACCCCACTCAGGCCCTGGAAGCCACATCAGACCCACCCATCTTTAAACGGTCCCTTGTATTCCGACAGAGAGCAGCTTGGCTTCAAAGGCAACAGATGCATGAACAAATGTCTCCTCTGTGGGCCATCGCCAGACACAGGAAGAGGGTGATATCGGGGGAAATGCAGCGGGTAGAAAAAATCAATGGGGACCAAAGCCGCTGTTCCCCACTCTGTCCTCCGGGGAGCCGGGTTCTCTTCCAGCTGTGCGACCACCCTGACCCGTCTTGAGAAAGGAATGCTCGCTGGCCAGCAGCCCTCCCTCCGCAGAGGGGAAGGACGTGCCACCCGAGGCTGGCCCCTGGGAGCAGCGTGATGGACAGCCACGGGCGCTTTCCAAATCCGCAGCTCTGAAGCCGTAACTGCCTAGCTGAGCCCATCCAAGGGGGCCTTCAATTTGGAAAAAGCCATTCTTAGGTGACTTGGAAACAGCCGGAATGGAGAGTAAAGTTGCTGAAATGAACCGCATCCTTTGAGAAATCAGTTCCGAGGCTGCAATTTCGTTTTCGAGTAAACTCCGTTTAGGGGGACCCTCCGGACCCAGAGCTGTGGGGAATTGAATAATCCTGTGTTCACACTGGAAATGGAAAACATCATCCTGTTGACAAATGGCTTCAGTCCCAGATCCCTCCTTGCACTCAAGTGTTACAAAGCAGCCACGACAGCTGCCCCTCCCTTCGCTGTCTCTATTCCCAGCCTTGTTCCGGAGGGACAGCGGCGCTGGGCCCTCCAGGCCCCAGCTGGGAGGTTTCTAGCTACCTTCCTTTGCAGCACATGGCACAGAGTCTTTCAAGAAATGTTTACGGCGCCCCTGCAGCCAGCTAGCAAGGCAGGTTTCAAGGAGCTGGGGACATAGCAGCAACAAAACGGATGCCTCTTCTCCTGGAGTTTGGTGCCAGTGTCTGTGTGGGGGCTGGGAAGGTGGCAGAAAGATTGACAGCAGCGAGACACAGCAGACAGGGACAGGGGGTGCTGCAGGTGGGGGAGGCACCTAATGATGGAATTCCACCCTTCCCTTCAACTGGCCTCCCCAGGCGCAGGGCTTTGCTGGCAGTTACCACAACTATGCTGACCAAGGCCGATGGCAATTCTAGACCCCACGGAGGCCACCAGAGCCTTGAGCAGGGGCTGTGCTCCTCACTCAGCCTGATTTTCTCTCCTTTCTTATCTCATAAGCTGCAACTAAGGAAAAGCCCTCCCTAGCTCAGGAAAGCCAGAGCACGCGAGGTAAGCTCTTAAGGCACCAGCCGGTGCTCTCCATGATTCTGTGGGTGAGCACGGGAGACAGGACTGGAGAGAAACCTACAGGTCCAGATGTACTGGAGGATAAAGTTTCAGTAACCAGTGTCACAGGGCTCCGTCTTCAGGATTGCTCAGGGGTTGAAGCTGTGGGTTAAGAGGGAAAGCCACCTGGACCAGTACTCACAGGGCACAGGCACTTGTGGCGTCCAGTGTGCACCAGCTGCTGGCCCTGCATGGGACATGCCAGCCTCAGAAGACGTTCCTATCTCAAGGACCAGAGCTGTGATGCCAGGGCCTGAACCCAGATGATCCCATGCAGATGTCAGACCCGTCCAGGGGAAGACTCCCACTCTGTTATCAGCTGTGTGACAGATGATAGGAAAGTGTCTCTGGGCTGAGAAGGGACGAGTGGGTGTGGGACAGTCCTCAGAAGTTGGCTTTGAGCACCCAGAGGAGCAGCTTCCAACTCAGTTGGGAGCACAGGTCTGTGTTAAAGCTTTAATTTGAAGGCGGGAGGAGATGGGGAGAGGGGACGTGGAGAGGGACAGGGTGAGAGAGAAGAGAGAGAATAGAAACAAGGTGAGGGGGATGAAGAGAGAGATGAAGAGAGAGGAGGGGAGAACAGCCGTGGAAAGAAGCCCCGACTCCCAGGTGAGGCCTCAGGCCATGATGCCCAGTGAGAGGACCAGTCCTGACAGGCCATGTCCCATGCCCCCAGGGCTCTGGAGGCCGACGAGTCCAGGACCAGGCTGTGTCTGGGGTCTGGTGGGGCCTGCTTCCTGGTCCCAGATGGTGCCTGCTTGCTGTGTCCTCACAGGTCACCCCCAGCCTCTTTCCTGAGAACCCGAGTGTCATTCACGGAGCTTCACTCTCATGATCTAAGCACCTTCAGAGCCCCCTCCTCTGAATCCATCGAGCACGTCCTAGTGGGATCCAGCTTAGGAACCGGGGGACACATTCAGCCCACATACTAGGTCCAGGCTGGGTTCATGCAGCCCTGACAATCCACTGCCCATCAGTGAAGAAAACACACACACAGACCTCTCCGTTATGTGGGGAGGGGCCCTTGAAGCCACCCATTGCTCCTTGCCTGAGCTTCACCTCCAAGTCTTTAGACATAGGGACCATTTCTTCATCTTTAGGACGGGGTGCATGGAAGTGTCTACGTCCCTGGCCGTTAGTCACATGGAGCATGAGCTGGCACAGAGTGCATGCCCACAGAGCCTGACCTGAGCGAGCTCTTAGGACTAAGGTGCTGCTGCTGATTGTCCTCGGGTTAGGACTCCAAACTTCAAATTTGTAATGCACGCCACGCATGTGATGTTTGGCCAAATTTAAAGGCCATTTGTTCTGTTATGTACTTTGTATTTCTGTAAATGGTCTTGCTCTTTTCTTAGGCTTATGTCCACTTGTTCAGCAGAGCATTCTCTATCAATTCATTAAGCTGAAAACAAGGCACACAGCCAAAACAAGAGGAGCCACAGGAGGCGAGCACTTGGCCTCCTGCGGGAGGACACCCTCAGTCCACGGCTGCCCCTCGGGTGACTCACCAGCTGTGTTAGAACAATGGAGATGAGGTCTGTTTCTCACCTTGCAATTGATTGATTTAGTGCCATGGGGCGCATGACCCAAATAAAGTCATCTGCTATGGTCTGAATTCTTGTGTCCCCTAAATTCACAAAATCCTCAGTTCCCAAGGTGATGAGTTTGGAAGTGGGGTCGTAGTTATAATTAGGCCATGAAGGGGGGGGTCTTTGAGAAAGGGATTAGTGCTTTAGAAAAGAGGGCTTCTCACTTCTCCTACTCTGAGAGGTCAGGGTGGGAAAGCGCTGTGAGCAGTGAGCCCTCACCTGGCACCGCGTGGGCTGGTGCCTTGACCTTGGGCCTCCAGCCTCCAGACTGTGCACTCTGCATCGCTGCTGTTTATGGCCTCCCAGTCTATGGCATTATATTATAGCAGCTGGAATGGACTAAGGTGTCATCCTCCACAATACCTGGAGAAACAGTGCTTCTGTGGCTTATTTGGCCTCTAATGTCCACTCTCACCAACACCCACTGCAAGTGTGATCACTACCAGGACACACTCTGAAGGAAGCTATAGATGACCTGCCCTGACCCTGAGTAATTCTCCCTCAAGTACATGTGCACAGGCCCCTAGAGGAGGAACCAGGAGTGGGGACTGAAACTCTGAGCCTTGGGGCCCTTGGAACCACTCCTGTCCCCTTCCTATGGCCTCTGCATCCCCATGTCAGACCCAGTGGCCCAGGAGGGGCACTCAGGGGTATCACTGGAGAAGGGTCCCCTTAACACGCCGAGTCAGGGCTGCTGAAGGGCCACCAGGTGGGCCTGCAGGACGATTCCAGGTGGGAGAGTGGGGACGGCATGGGAGCCAGGACACAGGCACGAGACACAAGGGCTCCTTTCCACTTCAGAATTAGCTACGTTTCCTGGTTTCACCTGAACTCCCTCCTGTTCCGCTGGGTGGTTTAACATTTTCTTTTCACAAAATGCATGATTGTTCTCCTTAAGAGAAAGGGGGAAGCATGGCAGATGCCGAGGACAAGTCCTACGACTTTAAGGAATATTTTTAAAAAGACAGCAGTTTGGTGGTTTTATTTGCTTATGTAATAGTGGAAAAATACAAGCTGCAATCCCATTCCAGCCTGTAGCTAATAATCTTTTTAACTGTAACAGAGCAGAATTCTACTTTTGCAAAGTAGGTCACAGTTGGCTAAATATATGCCACTAAATTTATCTTTATAATACATATTACATATTTATAAAAGCACAACATATTAATATAAATTCATACTATAAATTACTCACAAGCATATAGAATGTATTTATTAATATATTGCTAAAGTAAGCACATTGGCTATTGTGATTTTTTAGTTTTTTTTTTTTACATTAAAAAAACACTTAAAAATGTAACACACATGCACAATAACAAAAGATTTACACAGGACACAAGAATACGGGGTGCAGGGAAAGTGAGTCTCCGTGCATTCCCAGCATTTCTCTTCTCCCCTCCTATTGCACACCTTCCCGAGATCGTCTGCATTCACCAGACGACTCTGTTGCTTTCTTCTGTGTCTTCACCTGTGGCAACACACAGCGCACACCACACACTTTTCCTCGGTGCCCCAGCGTGGGCACTGTTGAGCACATCCATGGTGCCATGCCCCGGCCCCGCTGCCATCTCCAGAGTGCCTTGCATCTTGCAAACCTGACGCTCCGAGCCCAGCCAACACTAGCCCCGTTTCCTGCTTCCCGCGGCCCCTGGCACCTGCTCCTCTCCTGTCGCTCTGAACCTGGCTGCTGCTGGGCATGCGCCTCCTGTGGCCTGCCGACCTCACGGACTCCAAGGTCCACCTTCATTTCCCATCTGGGACAGCAGCCACCAGGGCGGCCTCTGTGCTTCACTTCTTAGAGAAACTCCAGACAGGTGGATGCAGACACAACCCATCTCAAAAGGCCGGAGAACATTCCAGCTGATGGAAGTGGCTGAATTCAGGGACAGTCTTTCCATGTCCAGGGGACGATGTCATGGTGACGATGCGGTGTGCGCAGCTGTGCCTGGAAGCCACGCTGGCCCGCGTGAGGAATGGGATCCCTATGGCTCTGTGTGCTTCTCTTTCATTTCCTCCGTAGCGAGGTGCCTGCTCACCACCTTCTTGCTCTCAAGGCTGCGCCTTGCCAGTTCAGCAGGTCCAGATGCCTCCAGCCTCCTCTTGTGCGGCGGTGCTGAGGTGGGGTCACATCGCTCTAGTTCCTGTTCTGCTAAATACTCAGTTCCTTGCCTGCAATGCGGGTGGGTCTTCCTGCCACACCCCCGTGTGCAGCTCCTCTTTTCTCGACCTTGACCTTCCCTCAATGGTGTGAAACTATCAGCTACCCATCACCCCATTCTCCTCTCCTCGGACTGTGAATAAAACATCTGCTTTCTCCATTTTCTGGCCACTTGGATGGCCCTGAACCGGCCCTGGAGAGCTAAGGCAGTGAAAAAAGATGAGAGGAGAGGTCGGGAGTATCGATGCTTCTGCTTGGCTCTGAAACCCGCTCTAGCTGGGTCCAAATGCAGCTAATATCCTGGCTGGTCATTAAATTGGCAAACTTTGCATTTTAAAGACTAGGAAAGAGGTTCAGATCTAAGGAGCCTGGGATTTTGTAACCACTGTGATGAGAATCGATCAAAGGAAAGTCAAAGTGAGCTATGAAATGCTGCCAAGCCCCCTGAAGCAGCCTGCCCCTCGCAGATGTAGCAGAGCGGCGTGGTGTCCTCCCACCCCACCCAGGAGGAAGACTTCAGGGGTCTCAGGCCCACCTGAGTGCTTCACTATTTGAGGACCGCTGTGTTTGGGAACTCACTGTGATTTGCAAATTAAACATTTATTTTGTTATTTTGCATTTTCAAAAGAAAGGAAGACAAAAAAAAAAAGATTCCCAGTGTGGGAGGCCAGCGGAACTGCACTGGAGTCAGAGCGGCTGGGATTGGTTGCTTCCTCTCTGTCGCTGGCTCTCCAGAGCCGGGCAACCTTCCTCTGACTCCGGCTCCATTTTCTTCTCCATAGTCCCTGGGTGTCTGGAGGGCTGGAAGCCAGTTGGTGTTACCTGTGGTTCTCGGCCAGGGCAGCTTTCCCTCTGGGGACATTTGTGACATCACACGGGGGCAGGGGAGGGCGAGCCCTGGGCATCTGTGGCTAGAAGCCATGATGCTGCTGAATACCCTCTGAGGTAGTCCTGTCACAAGGAATCGCTGGGCCAGAGAGGAAGACGGGCAGCCTGATGAAACGTGAAAGCCACCTGAGGGCTGAGGGGTCCTGTAACTAAAGTCAGCAAGCTGGGGGTGGAGGCCAGTCATCCAAGTTTGCTGATCAGGACTGGTGGGGACCTCTGCTGTCAGAAAAATCATGCCCAGCTCCTCCTCAAGGCAAGCGGATCAGCTCCACAGAGGCACCTCTGTGCTTTGCAGAAGAATCCAGAAATTCAGTGTGTTGATTTTAAAATGCTGCATGGGGTAAAATGCGTGCAGCTGGGAGGTCTGACTTCCCCTCCGGGACTGAGAACCTGGGCTGCCCCTAGCCTGGCGGTGGTGGTGCAAGCTTACATCTGCTGGGCTGCTTACATGGGCTGCTCTTTGGGTTTATTTTCCACCCCCGTGACGACAATTCACAGTGCTGTTCCCATTTCACAGATGAGGAACTAAGGCTTGGAGAGATCAGCCACCTGACTCGGGTCCCGCAGCCAGTACGCCGGGCAGCTTTGAACCAGGTTGGCTGAGTCTCTCCCACTGGCTGCGAAGGCCTGCCTCAGCTTCTCACCTGCTGCCTGAGCTTCTCCCTTTCTCTCACCTTCTCCCTCCTCTTTGCTTTAGCTTCCTCTCTAGGTCTAGAGCAGCTCAAATCCCTCTGAGGAGGTCTTTTGACCACACTGGGGCTGCTCTTGCTTCTGTCTGGATTCCACAGCCCAGTGGGTCAAGACAGTTATTCTGGCTCATTCTGGGTCACTTGACTACACTCTGACAGCAGGGCCCTGCTTATCACTCTCCTCCACTGCCTCTCACCTGCCCAGCATGCAGGTGAGTATGAGCAGTGAGTCCATGAGTGGACTCCGTGGTTGGCTCACGGTCAGCCCTGGGGGCAGAGCTTCTGACAGCCATTTCCTTCTAGCAGGACTTAGATCAGTGTCTTTTCTACCTAATGTGTGTCGACACGGTACAAGACGGAAGAGAAACCACACTGTCTTCCAAACCGATTCAACCAGAGAACCGGGGGCAGGATGGGAGTTTGGAGGGTGTTATGTTTCAGATCTCACTTGTCCTCCAGAGGCTTGTGTGCCTAAGGCCTGATCCCTAGTAGATAGCACTATCGGGAGGAGGTGAAACCTTCAGGAGCTGGAGCCTAGTGGAGAGAAGCGAGCCTCAGGGTGATGTCCTTGAAAGGACATCAGTACTCGGGCCCTTCCTCTCTGTCTCTGCTTTCTTGGCTGCTACAAGGTGAGCAGCTTTGCTCCATTCCACACTCTGCCATGATGTTCTGCCTTGACACAGGCCCAAGGCAGCGGGGCCAGGAGACTGTGGACTGAGACTTTTGAAACTCTGAACCAAAATAAAACTTTCTTCCTTTTCAGTTTGTTGATCTCAGGCATTTTGTCATAGCAATGGAAAGCTGACTAACCTGGAGGAGGGTGGGTAATGCAAGAGGGGTGTTTGTGCTCTCCTGTATCCAGCATGTGGCCACAAAGTGGCCAGTTCAGCAATTTCCAAGTACTGTGTTGACCAAACCATTGAGACGCCCTCAATGAATGACATTAGAGTGAAGACGATTCCCAGTAAAGGCCATTTGTGATCACACCTGGGCTTCAGGGCAGTGAGATAGGGAGTGGAGGCAGAGAAAAGGGTCCTTCCTGGGCCCCCTCCCTCCACACAGCCATGGTGCAGGAGCCACAGCCATGGGGGATCCTTGTGCTCCTTGCTGATGCTACAAGATAGCGCTACTTCCAGGAGTGGAGCTCCGTGTTCTTGAACGGCACAGGTTTGAGGCCGCGGCCTTCCTGGAGGAATTGGTTAGGTGTCACCAGGCAGGTGTGGTGTGGATGATCCCACAGGTCCCCCCCACCCCATCATTTCTACCTGGAGTCATGTTTTCATGATTTTTCCTGTAATTATAACTGGGCTTATCTATTACTTAAAAAAAATAAGTTAAAATTCCCCTCCTCAGGTAAGCGTAGTGCGGGAAGGAGCTATGTGGGAAATCATTTGCATCTGGTAATTCATAATGCAGGGAGAAGCAGCCTTGGAGGCACCAGTGAGTTGGGGGAGATAAGCAGGTTAGAGGGCGTAACTGACTAGGGGCGGGGACCCGAGGAGCTCAGGCCTGGGACAGGAGGTCTGGCCACAGAGGAAGATGCCAAGAGCTGTTGGCAGCTGGCCGGGTCCCTTGGATGCCGCCCCCCTGGATGCCGCCCTCAAACGCCAGGGCAGGAACCGCTGTCTGGCTGCGAATTTCACTTAGCTGGTGTGCATACAGCAGGCGCTCACACATGATTTTAAGTGGATTAGGTTGGGAGGCATGAAGCAGACAGCTGCCTGGCTTGGAGGCATGACCTACATTCTAATTTAAATGCATCTTCTGCTCATGCAAGAGCTAAGATGGAGGTTCTCCTGGGGCGTTGGGAGACAGGAGGGGAGCCTTTTAGGGCCACTCAGCTCCACCGACAGAGAGAGGCACGGCCCCAGGCCAGGAGTTTAATTGCATTTCTTTTATAGCTGTCTTCTATTTATGGCAGAGGATGCTGGTTTCATGTTCAGGCATGATGTGAGGTTTCCTCCTGAAATGTATTTATTCAAAGGGGAGAGAAAGGAAGGTGAGCTGACTTTCACGTGCCGGAGTAAGTCACAATGGCACTGATGACCTGTGGCTATAGGTTTGGAAACTGCAGGGCTTCCTGGAACACAGCAGAGTCTTCTGCGAGCCGGCTGGAAGAGGGTGGGGTGGAGGGGCCTCTCACAGCCCAGGCAGGGTGGGCAGGCCTCCCTGCCCTTGAGAAGTGAGGACAGACTCAGGCCCTGTCGGGGCTAAAGGTATCTACTCACTTTGTGACCTCCAGATGGGACCATAAAACTTTTGAAAGATCAATAAGTGCTTCAGGAGGGCGAGGCTGCCGTGGAGAGCTGGGTTAGCACCTGCAGGAGGCCCCAGGGGGAGAGGCCCGCGTAGTCCTCTGTGGGCCAAAAGGTCTTCCAGAGGCCCGTTTCCAAGACTTGGCACAGAACGCTGGCCCGCAGTCTCAGAGACATCACAGAGATGTCACAGCAGCACTGCTTGGGCTCCAAGGGAGCCTGGCGGGAGATGCTCAGGCCTGGGGAAGTCTCCTCTGCCGCCGTCCCTGGCGGGGCCCAGCCTGCATGTCGGGCACACATGGTGGCGCACCCCACTCCTCATTTGCCAGTTTTTCTCTCAGTGGAGACAAAATGCAGTGGACTAGAAAACAGCGCAGCCCACAGGGCAGGTCCACATGGTGGCCTGTCGCCGGCCACGGGAAGGGATGAAGCCCAGTCGTGCGGCCTGCTTGGGCCTGGAGAACATCCTCGTGCTGAGCTGGAGGCGGGACAGGAAGGAACGCACAGCTTTGATTCTGTCTGCGTGGAGCTTCCAGAGGAGGCAGGTCCAGAACAGGGAAGATGGACTGGAGCTTGCCAGAGGCCAGAGGGAGGGAGAAGGCCATGTGAGAGACAGGCTTCCTTCTGGGGTGATGGCAGCACCATTCAGTCAGTGTGCGGAACCCCTCCCCCCATGGAGCACTTTAAGGGTGGGTGGACGATACCCAAATGACCTCTCAACAAAGCAGGGCAATGGAGAAGGAGCCAGGCCCACTGTGTGCCTGAAGCCCAGTCACGGTGCCCAAGCAGCTCCCTCCCAGCAGGAAGGAAACGTGTGGCTCCAGCATCAAGAGCGACACCATCGGGGGAAACTCAGACTTGAGCTCGGGGGTCAGACCCCTGCCTTCCAATCCCTGCCTGCCAGGAGCTGTGCCATTGAGGGTGACAGTCCTCATGGGACACAGGAGTAACTGCAGAGGACCTTGGTGACCCTGAACATACACATGCTCTGCACAAACCAAGCAGAGAGTGCACATGCCAGCTGGGCGCTGCGAGGAGGCAGCTGGCACTCACGCCAACCCATCCACCCAGAAGTCTCAGGTCAGGGCAGGTGGGCCAGGAAGAGGAAGGCCCTGGACAGAGAGTGTACCCACTCTATGCTCTGTGGGTTCTGACCACAGAGGAGCGCAGGGACGTTGGTGGTGTCAGGACAGCTGGCCCTCTCAGCTTTAGGCAGAACGGCAGCCGCACAGCAGAGGAAGTATACCGGTGGACGCTGAGCTGGACCAAAGACGCTGTGTTTGGAACACAGCCCTCTGTCCTTCGCCTTTGTGGCATTTCTGCCCTTCGCTGTCTTGACCTACTTTGCAGTGCTGGGCATTGTAGATAACTGATAGCGAAGCAAATGCCGCCTGTCAGCAGACACACTTACAGATCATGCCCAGAGGAGGGACAGTGGGTTTCTGTTCCCATCTGTGTGGAAAAGTCAGTTTCTCACCTACTTACACACATTTATTTCGTGGCCTGGGTATGTCTCTGCCTTTCAATTCCCCTGTGAATGTTTCCATCTGATAGGTTTCTCCATTAATCATTATTATAATTTTGGATGTACATTCATGTTATATTTGTAAGAGACTCCTGATTTTACTGTGATTTTGAGAATTATCCTGTTAGAGGAGCACAGGTTTGCCCGTGTTCAAGAAAGACATGGTTGAAGGACCACAAGGATTAGGTGAAATGGGGAGGCAGGGCCCCATGCTGGCATTGGTGGCTTTATTAGAAGAGGAAGAAGGACTGAGCTCTGAGACCTGCTGTTTGCCAGGTGACATGACCTGCCATGCTGTGATGCCCCTGAAGCCCTCACCAGACGCTGAACAGATGCAGGCGCCAAGCTCTCAGACACCCAGCCTCTAGCACTGTGAGCTCCACAAACCTCCTCTCTTTATCAATCACCGGGTCTGTGAATTCAGTTAGAGCAACAGGAAACGGATGGAGATAGTAGGGATGTTGGGCAGATGGAAGGAGGAGGCAAAGTGCCTCACCCAGCATCCAACACATAGAGAGTGCCCCAAATACATCAGCTACTGCAAACAGCAGTGCTCCAAAGGTTAGAATCAGAGTCATGATTACTGGGCATTGGTTAGCATCATTTTGCACAGGATACTTTGAGTCCTGCAGGGGTGGAGGAGGAGGAATGAACAAAGGAGCGAGGAAACTCAAGTGTGCAGATCAGGCACACTGGGAGCAAGGGGGTCTGGGTAATAAGAGCCAGGTGTAGAGGCTATGGGTCCCCTGGCATGGGCACTGCCCCTGGTCTACATCAAATCTGCCTCTGGAGTGGACATCTGGACCGTCTGCCATCCAGTACAGAGTCTCTGTTCTTCCAGAAAGCTCTCCACTCCTTTTTTGTGCCCAAGGCTTTATCAGGGTCAAATCACCACTCTTAGACCTAAGCAGGACCCAGTCAACACCCAGTTCAAGAAGTGGCCATGTGACTTAGGCTTAACCAATCAGAGGCCAGCAGAAGCTACAAGTGGGCATGTGACACTCTCCTGGCCAATCAGAAGCTAGAAGAGGAAGAAGCCACATGATTGGTTCTAGGATAAGCACATGATCAATTGAAGCCAATGAGCCTCTACTCTGGGATGTTTGTGAGAACTCCTGAAAAGAGGAAGTGGCTTTTGTCTTTTTCATGTGATTTATTCCTAGGAGGATGAAGCCTTGGCACTGGACAGGACAGTCTCCCTCTGAACAGAACAAAATCCTGCCCTTCTCCACAGAATAGCTCTGAGGCCCTGCATCCAGCCATACCTAAAACTAGCTCTCATTTCTTAAGCAGATTTCAGTTAGGCTTTTCCGTCTTCATAACCACACAAGTCTTCATTAACACATTCTCTTTTAAAAGACAAATTCCTGTGATTCCTCTTACAGAAAGTCCCTCTTACAGAAGTCACACCCATAGAAAAAATATAGGATGATGGTGCCAGGGACCAAGGAAGGGCTGGGGCACTTGTGTGTAATGGGGACAGAGATTCAGTTGGGTGTGATCAAAGAGTTCTGGAGATGGTTGGTGGTGATTTTATAATATGCTAGTGCTCCATGCAGCTGAAATGCACACTTAAGTGTGGTTAAAATGGTCAATTATATATATGTATTTTTTACCACAATCAAAATTTCATTTAGAAAACACTTTCTTGTATATAGGCTTGACAGAGAGACATGAAAAATTGTGTTGGTTACAATATTTTTACTGAACACTCCAGAACCTAACCTCAAACTGGATTGGCAGGGAAATATATATATATATATATATATATATATATATATACATATACATATATACACACATATATGGTGTGTGTGTGTGTGTGTGTGTGTGTGTATATACCAAATAAAAAGGCTAGAAGATAGGCAAGCCCGGAGTTGGTTAATTCAGGGACTTGGCAAAGCCATCAGACAGCCCCAGCCCCAAGTTTCTGCTCTGCCCTGCAAGGGACTGTCCTCAGACTTTTCTGGTCTCGTCTCTAAGCTGCAGCTGCAGCCATCCCACCCCCACGCGGCCTGGGCTCGCCAGCTGCTTATCCAACACCTTCCTCTTTTCTTGCTCACAGAGCCCTGAATTGTTGAGGTCAGTGCTGTGCCCAGTGACTACATTCACCTCCCCAGCTTTCCTTGCTGGCTGGAGTGACGCTGGGGTCTCATCCAGCAATGAGATCTAAGCAGACGGCTATTGGCTGTGCTTCCAGGAAGCTGTTGTTTTTCTGTCCCAAAGAGACAGACAGACCCAGCCTCGGCCCATTGCTATAAGCTGTGCTCCTTCTCCCACTAACACGGTGACTGCAGGTTCAGCCACCATTCCATGAGCGTGAAAGTGGCCACCACACACCAAATATGGGGCAGCAGGAAGAGAAAAGGAGCTCGGGTCCCTAATGGCTTTGTGGAACCACCAAGCCAGCTCCGGCCCTAACTCTGGTCTCTGAACTTCATGTCATGGCAAAGGAAAAGACCGCCTATTTAGCTGGGCCACGGTAATCTGGTTTCTGTTCATGGGAACAGCAGGAGCATCCTCCAGGGTAGGGCATGCCTATAAAAAGAAGACAAAACCAAATTGTGGAGTCCCGTCTACCCAAGCACTGTTCGTCGGAGCCGTTTTCCCTGACATGCACGTCAAAACGAGACTTGTGAAGGCTGCGAATGAGCCCAAGGGTTGTTAATTATTCGGGAAGGAAATTGACAGCTGAAAGCACACCCCACATGGCCGTGTGCCCATGCACGTCAGAAGGTACTGTGCGTCTCTCCTCAGTGTGACCACCGTGAGGGGGGTGGATTCTCTCCGTCTCTCCTGCTCTTTCTTTTACCTTTCCACCCCTTTGTGGTGCTCCGGAGCTTTAGGATAAGAAATAACCCCAGCTGTCCCCACTTGGAGTATGATATGCTTTTTCCTATTTTTTCCTAATATGGTCAGAGTTTACTCTTCATCTCCCCCTTCCCGTCCCATGTTAACAGCACCGTAATAAACGGACCTCGAAATGGATCAAAGAAAATACAGTACAGAAAGCAGGCGTCCCAGGGCTGGGGGGATCGAGGCTTCAGTGCATCTGAAGTTGGTTTTTAATTTTATTTAACTTCTTTTTTCCCCCTGTCTTTTATGATTTTGGCAAAAGATGGAATGCAATCGAGGTTCTATTTGCGGCAGCTGTGTGAGCAATCCTCGTTTAACTGGAGACAATGGAAAATTAATCTGAGCCCAGTGTAACGAAGTTTTCACAGAAACAATGAAGCCCCTTGAACATTATCGTCCTCTGCAGATGTTTGCTGACTGTCTTGATTTACCAAATTGCCTGTCGGCTTAATGCTCCCTCCTCAAGCAGCACCTAGCGCCAGCTCTGTCTCCATGTCACCTGCTTAATAAAAAGCTGATGGCATAAATGGAGAATGGAAACTGTGCTTTCTTTTTATTCCCCCCTCCAGCCTCCTGCCTTCTACTCTTCACTCCTTGGTTAGAAAATCTCTGTCCTGCACTTTTTTATATGTATTATATACAGATCCTTTTGCAGCAGCAGGTGGAACACTTACTCTTCCTCCATTTAGGAGCTCATCAGGGGCCCGGCACAGTGGCACACTGTCATCCCAGTGACTCGGGAGATTGAGGCAGGAGGATTACAAGTTCAAGGCCCGCCTCAGCAACTTAGTGAGGCCCTAAGCAACTTAGTGAGTACCTGTCTCAAAATAAAACATTCTTACAAAAGGGCTAGGGATGTGGCTCCACGGTTGAGCACCCCTGGCTTCAACCTCCAGTGCCCAAAACTAAACAACGAAACAAGCTCATTAGTGCTTTTTAATCCTTTTATTTATTATTTGGTGCTGGGGAGTGAACCCAGGGACACTTAACCACATCCCCAACCCTTTATTTTTTTAATTTGAGACAGGGTCTTGCTAAGTTGCTTAGGACCTGACTAGGTTGCTGAGGCTGGCCTCAAACTTGTGATTCTTCCTCGCAAGGTGCGGGTCACTGCACCCGGCCCTCGTATCTGTCTTTTTGAGACAGAGTAGAGAACAGATTTAGACCTAAGTTTTTGCTGTAGAAAAAGACTGAAGAATGGAGCCTCTTGCCCTGGAGATGTTCATCCTCTCATGATCACTGACGGCCCTGCGGTCCTCTCTGACTGGGCCCTACCCTTGTCCCCACCCTACTGCTTGTGTCAGTGGGCCCTGGAGGCCCACCCAGAACTTTGGAATCCATGAGAAGCCAAGATGCCTGATGGGGGGGCTGGGCTGCAGCTGGGACCACCGACCCCTGGGCGGAAGGGCTCCCTTTCGGCCCTCTAGCCCTGTGTTTCCCCCAGTCCATCCTGGGGGCTCTTTCTCCTGCACTAAAAACACCTTTTTGGATGAAGACAAGTCTGTATAGGGCACTCCTGGGGCAGGCACTGTAAAGTCCTGGTTTGTGGATGGAAACTCCAGGACCAGCTGGCCCCGGAGGACGCGGGTTTGGATGTGTGCAGATGTTTCCGAAAGGTCAATGAACTGTATTTACTCTTGAAAAAGTTGGCATCCAACTAGAGTTTTGTGCCCAGTCCCCAGCAGGGCTGGTGGCCAAGGCACCCAGTAGTCACCTCGGCTCAGCACAAAAGGCTCACTGTCAGAAGCTCGCGGTGCTGGAGTCTGAAGCCTGCCAGGCTGCTTCCTGAGCAGGACCTCTGAAGCCTGTGTGGTACTAACCACAGGATGTGCAGCAGACTGGGATCAGGGCTGCGGGTTCCCCCAGGGTCCCTGTGATGGGAGATGCGACCACAGAGATCAGCCTCACCTAAGAGCGGCCTCCCCGCTTCAGCTCATCCTCAGAAGCAATTTCAGAGGCTTTGATGTCAGTTTGGCACATTCTGGATGGGAAAAGCAAATCAGTCACGAAAGCCCGGCTCTTCCCCCTTGAGGTGTGGCCACAACTCATACGGGGCTAAAAACAATATTTCATACTTCTGGGCAATGATTGAACATTGAACCAATCCAATGCACTTAAAGAAAGTGGGTAAAGAAGTGCTGCTTTTAAAATTAAAAAGTCAATTGGTCCTTAGGAAAACGTCTCCCAAACAATACAGATTGTCACAAATATGCACACAAAATGTCAATTATTTTCTCTGTGGTAGATGCAAGTTCACACTCAGGCAATCTTCTCCAGTGGCCTTCTTTAACGTGATGTACTAGAATGTCAGAGACTGAAACATCATGAGTATGCACTGACTTTTTAAAGAGTTTATCTGTTTATTCAACATATGATACTACATCACTGATCTTCATAAGGATCTTGGGTGTGAATTATGGCAGAAGATACACAGTCTGAGTTATAAGAGGAATGCCCCAGTGGACAGGGTTGGGTCTCTTGGAGAGAACATAGGATTCGGAGAGCAATACCACTGTGGCCTCTAACCTGCTAGGTGGCTTCAAATGAATCCCTTCTCTCACCCTTAAGTCTCAGTTTCCCCACCTGTAATAGAGCCCCATTGTCCTATCAGGACCTCCGAGGTTTGATGAGCAGATGAAGTGACAACCATCAAAATCCTTTTGAAAACTGTAAAGCTCCATAAAAACACGAGGAGTTTTTATGTCTTACATTTACCTGTTCTTGTTTGTCATTTTCCATAACCAAGAGTTTATACAAACAACCCTAGAGCATCTAAAAATACCACGTGTCCTCTATTGCTATGTGACAAATTACTCCCAGAACTTGTGTCTCAACGCTCTGCATCATCATCTTGAGGCTCCATGGGTCAGGAAGCTGGGGAGGCCAAGCTGCATCCAGGGCTTCAGGGTCTGTCCCAAGCTGAGATTAAGGTGTCAGGAAGGGCTGGGGTCTCACTCGAAGGCTCAAGAGGGGAAGGATCTGCCTCCAGGCTCCCATGCTGTACAGGGGACTCTACGCTTTGTGGGTCATGAGGTTCACGGCTTGGGCTTCTCATTGCTGTTGGCTATAGACCCTCCCCCTTTCCCAGGTGGGCTCTACAAACATGTAAGCCAGGAAGACCACGGAGTGTCTCCTAGCCACACGTGGACTTGGCCTCCATGACCTCATCACATGAGCCATGTATTGTCACTATCAGGAGGCAGACCTCTGCCAGGGCCACTGGAAAGCAAGTCAGCAGTGTAGCCCATGCTAACGAGGGCAAGGTCATGTGCGGGCATGGGTGCAAGACTGGGGGGCACCTCCAGGCCTAGGAGAAGCTGATGCCACAAACACAAAGCCCTGGCTTTCCTGATGCTCCCAGCTCTCTTCACAGGCTGAGCATCTGACCCTACTTGCCCTTGAGAGCAAACACATCAGTGGGGACTCCACCAGCTCCACAGAGACGAAGACACAAAGGCCCAGAGAAGTCTAGCCACTTCCCCCGAGAGACATGACGAATAACAGCCGATTTCCAGTGCAGATCCACCTGCTGTCCTTACATGGTTTTCCAGAGGATGACACTCAAAGGACCTGTATCTCAGGGTGGTTGTAAGACCTGGAGCTCATCAGTGAGTGGCTGAATCAATTTCTGCAGAGAAGCAGCAAGGGTGGACATCGGCTGGTGATTCACAAGGCACTGCTGGGCTTTGAAGCTGCTTTGGCAGAACAGCAGTTTTGCCCAAATTTATGCTGGCCTGGGGGATGGCTGGTGAAGGTCCTGGGAAGCCAGGACCCCCGCCTGATTTCCTGGCCAGCAAGGCTCTGAGAAGCAACCACTGTTCACAGACATGTTGTAGACAGCTTATCTGTGACACGCAAATTCATGTGTTGAAACTCTGTTTCCCAGGGCCGTTTATGAGGAGTGGGGCTTTTAGGAGGTGATCAGGTTCAGATGAGGTCCCGAGCATGGAGCTCCCAAGATGGGATTCATGTCCTTACAAGGAGAGAAAGAGACTAGAGCTCTCTCTGCCCTGGGAGGACCCAAGGAGAAGACGCCCCTCTGCAAACCAAGCAGCAGCCCTCAGCGGGCAACGGGTCTGCAGGTTCTGCAGGAGCCCTGACCTTGGGCCTCCAGCCTCCAGGACGATGGCAAACAAGCGTTCACTGTTTCAGCCATTCCATTTATGGCCTTACTGTTTTAGCAGCCAAGTAGACTAAGACAGAAGGTAGAATTTACTGGGCTTTTGCTAAGTATCAAGCACAGCTCTAAGGGTCGGACAGTGTGAAATTACTTTCCAACCCACAGCATTGCTACAGCATCCATGCTTTGCAGAGGAGAAACCAGAGGTCCAAAGAGCAATTTTTCCAAGACTGTATGGGACCAGGACTGGGTCACTTCAGACATAGATGGTCCCAGAGAGCACATGGCATAATGCTGGAAAAGAGCCACTCTACAAGAAGAGGACACCGAGGACGAGGGGGGCCCTATCATTAGAATGGGTCACACAGAGGCTCCTAGCTAGGGCAGAGCCACCCTAGGCACTCACGTCCCTCCCCTGCTTCTGGCCTGGTCTCCTGTGTCCTCTGGTTCTTGCTCATGTGTTTGAAAACTCTTGAGAGCTGAGCCCTCCCTTTTCTGATGGGAAGTCCTCCTGCCAGTCTGGCCTTAATGGACCACCAAGACTCTGGTCTCATGTGGGATTCTTGGATACCTTCTACTTCAGAGGACTCACCTTCTGAAGGTAGAGGGAATATTTTCAAATGTCTACTTGTGGCAGAGACTCTTGGCTGCCTCCTTCTGCTGTCTCTTTTGGCTTGGCACATGACAATCTGGGGCAAAAGGTGACACTTCCCAGCCTCCTTTGCAGTTAGGTATGGCCTTGTGTGTATGCTTTGCCCATGAGAAGAGACAGGGACCACTGTTGGGCCCTGACTTTAAAAGGAAAAGCATGCTCCCTGCTCCTTGGTGCCCCTCAACTGGCTGATTTTCAGTGCTGGAGTGCCATCTTCAGCACACAGCCACATCTGGGTGATGGAGCAGCAAGCTGGAAGGAGCTGGAAGCCCTCACCGGTGCAGAAAGGGGCTGCCACACACGCACCGGCATTCGACTAGGGATGCCACTCCCACCTGCCAATTCGGTGATGTGGGGCCCCCACCACAGAGCTGACCCTTCTGCCCTAATGGATCCACATCTCCATGGGGACCAGCCAGGTTTCCAGAGGGTGGCCTGCATGTGCGGGGACCAGGGACCCTAGGCCCAGGCGGCCAGTGCAGAATTAAGGTGACTTGCTTCCACCTATGACCTAGGCCTCCGTGCTTCCTCCCAAGGTGGAAAACTAAAGTTGTGATGGATGAGGTGTCTCTGCCATTTAGCTGGCCTCGTTTACACACAGCGAGGAGAAAGCGCTTCACTCCAGAGGGAACGAGAGGGAGACGGTAAGGACCACTTATGAAGAATTAATGCGATGTTGAAAACAGAAAGGAAGAAGTTATTAAGTTACCCGGGAGAGGCGTGGAGAACAGCTCTGCAGAGTGACCTGTCACTCTGCCTTTGAGAAGAGATGAGAGTGTGAGGTCTGGAGGAGCAATTGGAAGTTATTAAAATACCCTCAGCTACAGGACCACTCTCCCGCTGCGGTGGCTGGTGAAAGGAGCTGCCGGGCTCTCTCCTGAGAGGGGGGCCACTCAGGACTGAGCCAGCAGGAAACTCCACGATCTGATTTGTGGTTGAGAGAGAACACTGTGCCACCTTGGGAAGAAACGATGGGGTTGGGGGAAGCAGGTCGAGAGGCAGTGAGGACTCAGAACTGACGTAGAGACTGCGCATGGGGCTCATGCCAAGCTGCGGAGCCGAGAGGGGCTCCAGGAACACAGCTGGCCCGGGTCACAGGCCCCCTGCCGGCGCTCCCCAGGACTTACTCAAAATCTTGGAAAACTATGGCTTTAGCTCTCATGGCGGGTTATAATCTCAGGCTACGTGGTGACCAAGGCATTTGTGAGCAAACAAAAAGGAGTCCCAAAGGATCAAGTGGTGGGTAGTAACGTTCAGTGAGCGTGGCCGTGCGCGTGTCAGTGCAGACGTTGCTGAGTCTGTGAGGTCCATGCCGCCCGTGCCCCCTGCCCCAGCTGGTCACAGCGGCCCAAAGAGGAGGCCCTTGGAGAACATTAGTGAAAGCAGTCCTTCCAGGCAAAAACCTAATGCCAGTCAACAGGGGCGGTTGTATGATATGTATGTGTATAAAATCTAAAAATTAAGCAAAAAACCTTATATACTGATATGGAGAAACCGTGAGACAGAGCATCAGGTGAAGCAGCAAGGAAGCGATGCTGTTTGAAGACAGTGTGGAGCGTGCGTGTGCGTGTGTGTGTGTGTGTGTGTGTGTGTGTGTGTTTGCACAGACACAGAGCATGTTTGGAAAGGTGCGTGATTAACTGCAAACACTGAATCCCTGGGGAGAAGCAGGGAGGCTGCGGGTCAGGGAGAGATATTTGCCCGTAGGTTTGTGCACATGTTGAATTTGGAACTGTATGAATGCATTCCCTATTACCCCACATAAATCAAGACTAGAAAATGATAAAAGTAGAGGACAGAAACCTTCCTTATTTAAGTGACAAATTGCAGCGAGCCACAGTGGAACCTCTGGTGTGGGCTTATAAATTGTGGATACCTGTGTGGACAGGTATCCACACGGCAGGGGTACACCAGCTCCCGGCTTCCCTCTGGCTGAGCATGGCCCTCCTTTGGACATTTGGGCTGCCCTGAGGGTGGGAGCCTGGGTCACAACTACCCAGGGACGGTATCTGCAGCAGGATCAAGAGCCCAGAGGAAAGAACGCCAGGGGAGGGAGGGGCTGGTGAGCCCCATGGAGCTTCCTGTGGGGTGTGGGGATGGGTCACAGTCAGCAGGGCAGTGGGTCTCACTGGGTGGCAGATGCCATCAGGGTGCTATGCTCACACTATCGTGCAGGGAATTCTGGATCCCTGTAAGAAACGTCAGGAAGGACGTAAGGAGGACCAACGTGCTCCATGGAAAACCCAGTCGAGCCTCTGTGGGCACCTCACACACACTAACTTAATCATGATCCGCGTTACCCAACAGTTGATTATTATTTAGCATTACATTATTTAGTTCATGTAAGACTCAGAGACAGAATAACTTGAAACAAACAAACAAAACAACAACAACAACAAAAAAACCAGACCTCACTGTGCCCGAGTAGGAGAGCCAGGTGCTGGCTGGCTCGAGCAGCCACACTGCTATTTGGGGCACCATATTGCTTTATGGGATGCTTAGGAACACAGGTATCATGTGAGCAAAGAGAGTTCATTCAGTTTTAAAAGAGGAAGTGGCTTCTTTCTATGGCTGTTTGCCATTTCCCCATAAACATCAGTTGGCTCTGAGAGGGTCCCACCATCTCAACCAGTCTCAGGATTGAAAGGGTTACAAAGTGAGAAAACCAGCTTCTTGTGGTGGCTGAGTGGTGGCTGGGAGGACTCAGAATAGGTGCCCTGAAGCACAGAGAGCCTGGGGACATTAGAAAGACCTCCCCACAGCCCTTCCCTGGCACCCAGCTTCTCTCTGGGCACCAGCAATGGAGGCACCATTCCAGGGAGGGTCTCAGCTAAAAGCCAGTTAGCAAGCCAAGGTCTCTAAGGCAAGGTCACTGGTTCCCAAATGCACCTGCTCCTGTCAGAGGCCAGAACATGGGTGCCACAGCCTTCCCTTAAAGTTAATTACGGGTCTGGCAAGAGCGTGAGAGGCTTGTTAACTTGATGCAGTAAGTCATTGCAGGGCAGAGGCTAAGGGATGTTTACTTTGTACATTTTCAGTCTTGACTGGGGACTGCGTGCCAGACTGTCATGGGCAGAAGAAAACAAACCCTTCATTCTGGCTACGTAAAACCTTAAAGGAGGCTTATGTCTAGAGAGCACAGAAGAACACTTCCAGGGGTGATGCTGGAGTTGGGAAGGCCATGCAGCATGAGGAGACAAGCCCCTCCACATCTCTTCGTTGTGGGAGCACTTAGGATCACATGGAGGGGGCTAGAAGATCAATTCTGGCCCTCTGTGTCCCCATGAGTTTGGCAAGTGGTTCACCCTTTGTGTTCCCAGTATTCCAGAAGCATCACAGATTCCCCCAGACAAAAACAATCACTTTACTGTCTCTCGTGGTTTCTGGGAATCAAGAGTTTTAGAAGGACTTGGCTGGGTTCTTTTGTCTTGAGTCTCCCTTGAAGTCACTGTCCAATAGTGGCTCTGGATGGAACAGAGGCTGGAGCAGGGGTGGATGGCTGAACATGGTTCTCTTTGTAAGGCAAGAGGTCCTCCTTGGGGACTTCCCACGGTTGGGCTTCCTTACAACATGGCGGCCTCATGGCAACAGGTCTGCCTAGATGTGGGCTCAGAGCTTTTATGACCCAGCTTTGGACATCACATGGTATCGCTGCTGCCAGACACCATTGTCAACCAGTCACAAACGCCTACCTGGTTCAAAGGAGGAGGCTGAGAGGCCATACCTTCGAGATTCCAGAGGGACATGTGGGCAGGGACATTGAGAGGATGTCCATTGGAACTATTTTTAGAAAACTGCAACCGTGGCAGGCAGTGGTGTCCATGAAGACAGGTTGTGCTGATGTTCACCTCATGGCACCGAGGGGGCCTGACGCTCATGTCTGAAGCATCCGGCACTGAAGGTTGCTGGAGCCGCTACTGAGGGGGCATCTCTTCATCTCTTCCCTCCCTGGCATCTCTCCCCTCTCTGGACAGGTATCCTGATCTCCCTGGGGAAGTCAGTCCCCTCCCTTGTAGGCTGTCTGGACGGGATGTGGACCAAGTGTGTGCACAGCACCAACACGGGAGACCACCCTGTGACCTTGCAGGCATCAAGTCCAGGCCTGCGTGGCCTGCCTGGCTCTGGGTCTCAGGAGAAGCTTTTCTCAGGCTCCTTCACAGGTAGCCTCTACTGTCCCTGCTGTGACCTCAGGTGCCTCCAGCAAGTTCTGTTGGAGACTTCAGCTTCTAGAAGTGACAGAAAACACCAACAGCCTCATCATCTTAGCTTTGATGTTTGCCACAGAGCCCAAGACCCCAAAGCCTGGCACGTGCTCAAAGTGAGAGGGAGAGAAAAATATCCTGGAGAACCACACAGTTCGTGAATCAACCAATGACCTGCTTCAGATGCTTATATGAGCCTGCTGTGAATTTGGGGATGAGGGCATGTTTAGCGTTTTCCTTTGAGAATGAAAATGTGATCTTCTGCTACTGATGGGGAGATTTTAATTGGTGGGTGTTTGCTATCTTCAAATATGTCTTACAGAGAGAACTAGGTCTGGACGATTTCTTTCAGGGGAAAGCAGATTATCTTAGCTTGTCACTCTCCTAAGCTCTGCTGGAACAGTTTACCAAGCAGCTATGAGCCTGGTCATGTTCCAGAATTCTTCAAAAACAGACAGTGAAGTGTAGTTAAGAGGTGTGCAGCTGGGACTGCTTAAATGAATACTAATGGGCATTTTATTTACCATTTTCAATGATTTTCACTTTCTGCAAAGCCCTTTTCGTTTTATTACCTGCCTGATTTAGATTTCTCCTGTGCAGTGGAGTCCCTGAAGCTTGATGCTCTTGAATTCAGGGAATTGGGGGTTGCTGCAGCTGCCTCCATCCCAGGGAGCCGGGGAAGGGGCTGGGCATTGTCTGGCATCCTATGGAAGCACATGGACCCCAGCAGGCCTCCCCCCAGAACACCTAGAAAATGCCAGCTGGTTCACAGCTGCCCCAAGGAGGGCAGGCAGGCAGGCAGGTACACTGTGCCACACATGGATCCTGGGTAGGGCTGGCTCTCCATTACAGCTGTGGGAAGACGGGGTAGGGGCCAGAGCTAGACATATGCCCACAACATCTGCTGGAAATAAAAGTGCCTGTGATTTGGTCTGTTGAGGAGATGTCCATGGTGAAAACGAGGGCAGCTGGTCTTTGGGGCAGCTGGCTCTGTTCATAAATCCCTCCGAAAGCAGCGGAGTCCAGCTCCAGGACAGCTCTTGCTGCAGACGGCATGCAAGGAAGACACGATCAACCTCCTCGAGAAAATGGGTTTTATTTTGGCTGAAACTGGCCACTTTGCCCAGGATTTACTTACTGATGAGAAATTTCCTGAGCAATCATCCCCTAGTTTGATTTGCACAGCGATTTAAACAATGCGAACAAATAGTTTAAAATTGGGAGATTTTTCAGCTGCTCTAGAAAAATCCAGAGAACTGGAAACACAGGGCCTGCCCTCCCACAAGAGAAGGCTCTGGAAGCCATAGGACACCCTTTGAAGGCCCTGGGAACTGTTTTCCAAAGGATGATGAGTGGCAATGTGAAAGGCTGAGTTATGTAGATAAAAGTGCGTCCCTTTTAGATTCTTCCATAAGCTTTAAGGTGAGTTAAGAAGCAAGTCTCCTGGCTGTCCTAAGGGCAGTCCTGGGCTCATGGACCCAAGGCTGCAGTGGGGTGGAGGGCACCTGGGGAGTTATGGCCCTCTGCTTCCGCCTGCCATTCACAGACCCCAGCCTTTTCCCTTGGCCACGTACAGGTCTGGCTTTCTTTTGACCTCAGTGCTGGGTGTGTGTGACAAACCAAAATTAGAAGGGCACGGACGTGGAATTGGGATATTCCCAGGACCCCTCAAAGCACCCACCAGAACCCCTTATCTCAGAATGACTGCCAAAGTAAAATTTGACATTGAAGAAAATAGGCTAAATAAAAGATAAAGAAGCCAAAGAAAGCCTCCATCTGCAGCTAACCCATCTCCAGCTCCTCTTGGACATTTGCTAGTCTCTGTGACCACCAGGGCAAGCACAGGGCCTTCCGTGGCTAGTTCCTGTGAGCTGGACTTCGATGCTTAGCTTGTATTTGCCTTTAATTTGTGCAACTGATAGGAATGCCACCCCCCCTCATTTATTTGTTGACATTAAAGCTATTTTAAAAATAAAGCATTTTAAATCACTTTCAAATATATTCAGTTGGGCTCTGCCGCCCTTGGAGCCTTCATCCTTTTCTTGCTCGACAGAGTGACTGCTCAGTCCACCAGGCTGTCAGGAAGATGAACCGAAAGAAGGACCATAAAGTGTTTTGCAAAACGCCAGACACTAGGAACTGCAGAGTCCTCTTCTGCATACTGCCAAGCCCCGTGAAAGAGGGAGAATCTCACCGTTACTTAAGTTTCTACTTTTAAGAGAGTAAGCGTGCTTCAGAAAGAGATTTGAAGAGTAACCTTTTAATAATAAAGCCTAAACGAAAGCTTTTAAAATGCAAGAAGCCGACCACTTTAAGTAAAGGTGGTCAGTAGGCGAGAGCCCAGAGCAGCAGGTTCCCAGGGACCCACACCAGGCCCAGCTCAGCCGCAGCCTCAGGCTACAAGAGGTCAGTCTGTTAACTTCAGAAGATGCCAGCAGTTTAAAGAAACATCTCATTTAAGGTGTTTGCCCTGAAGGAATGAACTTGCAGGAAGGCCCAGGGAAGGCTGGGGGCAAAAGCACTCACTAGATAAAGGGGCAGCCTTGGAAAGAATCCAGGGGGCAGGCAAGGCTTCCTCTGCCTGCAAGGAGGTCAGCTTCACAGGCCAGAGGAGAGTCTTCCCTCATTGATCTGCAGCTTCTGAGACCAGCCCTGACACTTGGGTTTGAACAAAGACATAGAAAGGGCGGGGGAGATGAAAGGGCACGGGGAAGATGTTCCCTGAGGAACAGACACAGAAAGGACAAGATATGTGTTCCTGGGTTCAAACACGCTGACCACTAGCCGCCACTCGCTTCCCTCGTGGCAGGAGGCGTTACCCAAGCACCATTCCCTCCAGTCGAGGGGAGGTCTGGACAGTCACTGGCTCTGCTCGCCTCCCACCTGCAAATCCTAAGGACACTCCCAGGCTGCTAGCTGATTCTGCCTGACGGCTGAGGCGTTCAGATACTGAAGTGCTGACGCAGGGAACTGGAAAGTGTAGGCCACACAGTTTGGATACATGTCTGGACCCGGTGTGAGCTGGCTCCCTGGATCTGAGGGGCAGGGGCAGGTAGCTTCGGGACCGGAAGCCCACAGGTCTTTGGGAGGGTCCAGGCTAGGAGAGACTGTCAGGGTTCGAACAAGCTCTCTCTCCTAGTCACCCACCAGAGGCCACTTCAGCAGGCTGAAAGCAAAGGCTGTGTACCTCTCTGAGACTCTCAGGTGGGTCCAGTAGAAGCAGACTCCACCATGAGGATTGTGGAAGACTCCCCGACCCCAGGAGAAGCTGGTAAGGAGGAAGAGAGGGAAATAACTTGCACAAGGGAAGAGACCCAGAAAAGCTAGATTCCAAAGTCTTGCTCTGCAGTGTGATCCCGGGGGAGCTCTGAGTGCCCATGACAATTCAGAGGGGAACCGCAGGATTTCTCAGAGCAAGGGGACTCTCCTGTGCCCAGCACCCTTAGAGTTGCTGAGGGGTTATGAATGTCTCACAGAGCAGCAAGTCCCCACACCTGCCTACAGCCTGTGGAGGGCACGTCCCCACTTGCTGACTTTGGCCCATGGCAGTCACTGGACATGCTGTGGTCAGGAGGTGGCCAGCTGCCTTGGGAACAGTGCAGCCAGAGTAGGTGCAGCCCCGCCAGCCTGCACCATCCACAGCAGCAAGCTGGGCTCCATCTGCAGCTCCTGAAGCTTGAGGGATGCTTGCGGCTGTGGGTCCTTCAGATCCTTGAGATTTGGGGTAGTCTTTTTTTTTCTTTTTAATGTAGCATTATGGTGGTGCTGGCTGACAGATCCACCACCTTCTGCTAACAAACCAAGGAATAACCAAGAGATGCCAGTGCAGATAATAGGGAGGTACCTGCAGCAAGACTAACTGGAAACATTGTGTCTAAAATGATGTCACTCAAATTCTGTTTTTGCTGTGGTCATGAACATGTAAGCTCCAGTTTACATGCGCTCAGGCGTGGGAAGGAAGCCGTGGGAAGGAGCTGCTATAGAAGAACCTCAGCTCATTCATGGCCCTTGTTTGAAACTTGCGGACTGGAGCCACTCGCTGCCCCCTGAAGCACCAATAGCAAAGGCCTTTAACCACCAGCTGTCCTGGGTCAGAGCTGAGCTCCCAAATCTGCTCCCAGCCCTGATGTGTGAAGGCTCTGGGCCAAAGGCCAAGGGGCCCCAGGGACATTGCTGTGGGGCTAGGCCAGGGCACGTCTTGAAGCTGTGCTCACCTATCCCAACGCTATTTTTGGTTAGTGTGGAGGGTAGGCTTGGAAATGGGTGACAAGGTCTCCTCAAGTCTACAGAGCCGCCTTTCTGGCCCTGCCTGGGGGCTGACGTTTCTCAAATGCCCCAGCGTGGCTACATGCCCTGGGCTTGCCAGTGCTGCTTCCTGCAAGGCTGTTCCCATCACCGCAGGGACCCTGTTTAATGGGGAGGCGACTATGACCTGAAAACGCCCCTGTGGCTTCGTGGCTTCAGAGGGCAACCCACCTAATTGCAAAACTCACGAGGGGTACCCCGAGAGCCAAAGGCAAGGAACAAAGCTCTCCCACAACCCTTGTCCTGGTTCTCCCACCAAGAGGACTGCGGCCGGCCACACATCATGGAACGGGAGCTCTGTGCCAATAGCATCTCAGGTAGTTGACTGAGCCAAGCTCGTCCTCAAAGCCAGAATCCCTGTTCTTCATTCCAGCTGCTGTTCCTGCAAGGCCAGCCAGGCAGGGGCTCAGTGCCCAGGGCAGCATGGCACATGTGCAAATCTTAGTGTCATCCTCCATAACTCTGCAGAAGTGCCCTGGGCGGGAGTGCCAGCCACTGCCTGGGAACCAGAAGGTGCAGCAGCTGACCTAAGCCTGGAGCCCAAGGCAGCCCTGCCCAGCACTGCAGTGACTAGGACTGAGCAGAGGCCACAGGTGCCAACCTATAAGAAGACTGTCACAGGCATGTTAGTCCACATCTGATCCTGGGACCTGGGACCATATAACCTTGTAAGGCAGAGAGAGCTGAGATTGAGGGTTTGAGAAGGGGGGATGATCCTGGACTATCCAGCCTGATGTCACCACAGGGCACCAACAAGTCAATGTAGGAGGCAGGACAGTCAGAGAGGAACTGAGGATAGAGCAGAGGGTCAGAGATGCCGCCTGAGAAGCACCTTGAGCAGTTGAGGTTCGCTGGAGGGTGGGAAAGCAGCTACTGCCAAGGTTCAGGAGCTGAGAAGACAAAAGACACCCCCTCCCTCTCCCCCAAGGGAAGGTACCCCACTGACACCTTGATGGTCTCCCAGAGACACCTGATTTGACTTCAGGCCTCTAGCTCTGTATGAGGATCCTTTTGTGCTGTTTAAGCCACTGTGTTTGTGGTGATTAGTTATAGCGACGGGACATGAGGACAAAGACACAGGCCATTCCAAAGGCAGAGACCTGCAAACAAAGCCGCATCCCCAGTGTCCTGAAGCTTCTTTGCCCCCACTGGTCTGCTCTGCAGTGGTGATCTCACATGCTGTCTGTGGACCAGGGACAGAAAGGGTGTCTCAGTCATATGAGATAAGGCTCCTGGCTGCATACTTGTAACTTAGAAAAAATAACAGCACCTTCGAAGCATCATTTCCAGGACATCGTTACTATAGATGAAAGTGAATTTTTAAAACCAAAGTTGTTTAAAGTTGGTTTTGAACAACTTCTTAAGGGTGAGATGGTCCCAGCGGAGGCCATGAGGTGTGACTTCAGGCCAGGTGCTGCTGTTGCTAAGACTCCCCTGGTGACACCCACTCTCCACACTGGTCTTGTGGCCCCAGGAAATCACCTTGGGATACATTCCTCTTCCTCTCCCTTAAGATGGGAGCAATGGTTTTGGTGTCTCTAGGGACACTCGCTGACATAAGAAAACGGCATGGCCTCAGTCAGTGACGTCCGTTAAACAACAAGGGCAGATCAGCTTAAACTGCGGACGCCAGTCCTTCCTCCGTGACACTCCTGAGAAGGCAAGGTTGCCTTCTAGGCCGGCGCTCGAGGGAAGCTGGGCGCACAGGCACCACCAGCTCCGCCAGCTCATTCCAGCCCTTGAAGCAAGCCAGTCTGGAGCTGAAAGAAGGGCAGCTAGGCCTGGCCCATGGCACCAGGACCCAGGGAAATGGGGCAGGCGTCCACCCTCTCAGGACAGGGGTGCGGGGGACTCTTCAGAACTTATCTCCTGCTCAAGGACCCTCATTCTACTTCTGACGTTCAGAGTCCCTGTTAAGGAACACATGCACCTTTATTTGCATAATCAGTGCTAATCCTACAGGTCAGTCACACTTTATGTGATATCCTTCTTCTACCAAGGTACCCAGGCACACATTTCTTCTGGCCATGTTTTCATAAGGTCAAGGATTCAAACAGCTGACCTCAGCCCTGCCCTCATCCCCAGATATACTGGAACCTCCCAGAGGCCCTGGTAGGGATGGCTGGTGTTGAACATCAGAGGGGCTCTGCCACGTTCACCTAAGAAAAGGCATCTAGTAATGGAAGATTTCTCCCTTTAATACTAATTGATTCAGGAAAATTCACTGAAAGTATCAAGAGTCCTAAAAAATGAGCTCATTTTTTGATATTAGGAGGCCAACTGTGTACATGTGATATGTACATTGAAATATCACAGAACCCCGTTAATAGGTACAACAAACACCAATTATTCAGAAGAAACACAGACCCTACAAGACACTAGCATTCCGACACAGATTACGTGAACTCATGAATTTCAACTACTGAAGGGAAACTCAGTCAGCTTTTGTGCACATGTTTTATTGAGCTAATTACAATTTGAAAATTTCAGTGGAAACAGCAAGGAGGCTAAACTTGGAGTTCTTTTTAATAATAAAGGAATACTAAGTCATTCACGTTTGCAAATCATTACTTTCATCACTAAGCAATCTCATTGAAAGTAACATACAGAATGCCTAATTTTTATTCTATTTAGAAAACACAAAATATCAATCTGATATTTTATTTAAATGAAAGATTTGAATTCAGACTGAATGCTACCAGCCTCTTTACATGGGAGGTAACCACTAACCTTACAGAGATTAGATATTAGTAGAAGGCAATCTCTCTAAATAAATCCAAGGCAATCCGAAAAAAAAAAATCCCCCTATTACTGCCATAGAATGAAACACAATATTCATAATGAAAAAAAGAAAGGCCTCTTTCATCCTGTCTTTTAGAAATGGACAACTCTTATGCTTCACTGCTTGACATTATCTACGAGAATAACCTGGAACACAACCTAAATGCTAAACAACACAGCTTGCTCATTCACAGATGTGTTAAAGGTACGAAGGGACAATTATGAAGCCATTAACATTGTTTTTAAGAAATAAAATCAAAAGAAAAATTTTCCAATAGAAGTGAAAGTAAAAGCATTTTTAAAATCTGTACATATATGATGATTCTAACTTTGTGAAATAAATAAATCTACCACACGTTCGCTCTCTGTGGAGGTTGTATCTATGTAAGCCTGTGGCCTCCACCTGACTTATCATGAAAGAGTGTGACGCTTTTATAATCAGAAAAGGACAGTTTTGAGTGCAAATCCAAAGGGCCTTAAACTGGGCACTCTCCTATCCAACACCCTGATCCCAGCTCTTTCTTCAATTCCTGCTCCCTGAAGATGAGACCTGACCCTCTGCAGGAACTGCACGGTTGGGACAGGCCCTCTGATCTCTGGGGCCACCCAGCCCAGGCCGTGAGAGCCTGGGGAGGCAGGACGGCTCCAGCACCCAGCACAGCATGGTGCACACGCACTCCGACCGAGGCTGGAGGCCAGGCCCAGAGCCTCCGTGAGGCTGGGCCAGGACAAGCCGGGGTGCTTACCTGTCGCGTGGGCCCAGGCGCTGGCAGGCCACGGTGGCGGTGGCGTGTTTCCCTCCGTTTCCCACCTCCTGCTTCACGTCCCACTGCCGCGGCTCGCTGGTCCATGCGCTCAGGATGTTCACGCCCTTCTTCACCTTGGCCCTGCGGATGGAGACCGGCGAGAGCCGCAGCGTCAGACTGGCCTTTCCCAAGGTGCCCAGCTCCCCGAAGCTGCCCTGTGTGACCTTTTCCACTTGCCACATTCTCACAGTTGGTGATACAGAGTGCACAGGATGGTGGCCACGGGGGCAGGGGAGGGGTGGAGGGGGAGTCGAGGACACCTGCCGCTGACCAGGAGCCAGGTACCTCCTGCCTTGTGCCAGGTGGGGAGGGGAACCCAGATGTTCCTTAGACCAGCGCTAGACTGGCCTCCTGGTTTGGACACACTGCCAGGTTGGCCGTTCTCAATCCCAGGTGCGAGTTGTGCTGGGCATGTTTGGCCATGTCTGGAGACATTCTGGGTCGTCACAGCTGGGGTGGGTGTGATGTCAGCTAGTGGACAGAGGCCGAGCAGCCCACAGGGCCCAGGACAACTGCACAACACAGAAGATGCCAAAGGTCAGCAGGGCTGGGCTGGAGTCACTGTTGTGTGACTTTGGGTGACTTACAATGTCTCTGTGCCTCTCCTCCTTCCACCGTAAAAAGGAATGGGCAGCCTAACAACCGCACCGTAACGCTGATGCCTGAACGTGTCAACACACGTGAGCACACGGGGCAGCATCGGGCACATGGAACACTCCTGAGGATTCCTCGCGTGTTCCCGCCTCTCCAGGGCGTCTCCCACCTGCTCAGCCTGACGGCTGAGTCCCACTCTGCCAAAGCCAACCAAGTCTAGGACCTCAGGGGCAGCCGGAGGGCCCCTCCCGTGGCTGTCACTTCCCCACCCCAGCCAGCCTTTGTGGTCCTTGGTGTCACCAATAAGCTGCTGAAAAAAGTACAGGATTGAGCACAAACATGTGGGGTACTCTCGCCCCCGATCCTACTTAGAGGAGGGCGAAGGACTGTTTCCAAGGCATAAGGCCCCTGTAGGGAGAGGAGATGCCTCCCTGGCAACAGATCTCGGAACCAAGAAGGCTGAGCACCGTGGGAGAGATCAAGCAGCAGCGTTCAGCAGCCAGTGAGTGAGAAGAGCTAGGGAGCAGAGCGGACCCCAGGCTCGGGCACCGGGCTCCAGCTGGCTCTGAGAGCGAGAGTGTCTGAGGACAAGAACAAAGAGGGGCAGAGCCGAGGTCCGCCCATGGGCAGCCCTAGGGGCAGAGCGTGTTTCCATTTCCCTGAAGCAGCGTCCTGCAGTCCACCAGGCCCACATGCCAGGACGAGTGGGGAATTGGGCCCTTCGCTACAAAGACACGCACATGACCTGCCCTCACTGAGCACAATCCGGTTCTTTCCAGGCTGGACCTCCACCTTCCAGGAAAAATGGAGGATTCTGCAGAATTTCACCATCCTAAAGCAAAAGCCTACGGCACTGTGGCTGGGGCCACTTGAAATAGGGTCCCTCTCGGAGAGGCTGCCGGCTGCGCGTCCCCGCTGTGGGCCTGAGCGTCTAATAGATGTCTAGCCTCCCAGTCATCAGAGCTGACCAACAAGAACGGCTACACACTGAGCGCTCTCTCCCCGTGAAATGGAGATCCAACAGGCCAGGGAGGGGTGGGCGTGGGGGTGGAGTCTGAGTGCAAGAGAACGGAGTTCAGGACATTGTTCACGAAGTAAATGCAGTGCTGTTAGAAAACGATGACCCGGAAGGGAAGCAGACCTGGAGGTCTGGGGGGACGGCCGTGGAAGAAGCCTCGAAGGAGGTGGAAGTCAGAGGAAAAGGTAAACCCAGAGAGCAGCTTCCAAGGTCAACACAGGAATGGTAGAGAGGAGGGGGGCGTCACTGAGGAGGCAGTTCTAGAACATTTCCCCACTTAAAGGCCAGCCATTTTCAGAGAGGAAGAGCCCACGGGGGCTTTGTCATGGGGGCGAGGACAGCTGGACAGCAGGCCAGGCACTCAGAACATGTCAGAGCGCTGGGCACACAGAGGTAACTGCTGTGGGCTCCACAGGGAACACCCACACAGGACCTAGAAAATGAGGGGAAATGTTTCATCATCCTGCAGGGAGGGGTGTTCCAACCTAAATTCTTGTATCCAGCCCGTCCATGAGTTCAACGTTTCTACACACGTGAGTTCTCAGAAATTTTATTCCCAGCACTCATGCCCCAGAAATGTTCTGGGAAGTGCTTTATCCAACCAGAGGGTAGACCCCGAGGTCACAAGGTGACCCAGAATGCGGCAGAGGTGAAGGGTCCCTGTGATGGCCGAGGCGCCCCTGGGTCACTTCAGAGCACCAGGAGGTGTGAAGGACTCCACCGTAGACCTTCCCGGGCAGCTGAAGTTCCCCTGATAAATGCAGTGTGAATGGATGTTTTACAAAGAGATTTAGACAACTCATGGAGATTCTTTCTGGTAATGAATAAAAGGTAAATATGCTGAGAATCAAGAAAAAGAATAGAACAAATCAGCTTCTGATTGTAACTATAAAAAATTATGCAAAAAAGGAAAAGTCATCGTGATTTAATACTTTGTTTTACCATGATTCACACACACGCTTATAGTATTTTCATCACTAAGTACCAATCTGAACAAACAGTGATGATTACCCTGGAGAGAAGGAGCTGGATGGGAGGGCACTCATGTCGGGAAGGAGGGTGAAACCTGGCTTGACCCTCCACAGTGGGAAATCTGTGCATCTTACCTAGAGCTTGAGTGTGAGGAATTGAGAAACATCAACAGCAGCAGGTCACTTAGTGACACAGATGTTACCACCAGACAAAGAGGGCATTTTGCAGGGCAGAGAAATGGAGCAGTTGGGATACTTTCTGTTTTGAAATAGTTTAATCATTTGAGATTAACAAGCAGTTGCAATAATAAAGTAAAACTGCAGAATTCCTTGTACACTTGACCCGGTTTGCCCCATGTGGACACCATGCATGGTCGTGGTTCACGGCCAGAGCCAGGAGACGTGTGGCACAGTAACCCACGCCGTCATGGCTGCACTCATAGACCTTTGTCCTTCGTGAACTCCAGGTGCGTGAAGCAAGGAACTCCAGCACAAGCAAGACGTGGAGCTGCTCCCCTGCCTCAGAGGGTCCCTCCTGACCCTCCACCATGACCCTGTCCCCACCCTAATCCTGGTAAGAGATCTGGTCTCTTTGTTCTGTCATTTCCAGAATTCATACACGACTGCTTGACCTGACATTGTGTGCAAGATTGCATCTTACTAAAGGCACTGCCCAAAGAATTGCACACACACACACTCACACTCACACACACTCACATAACACTCACACACACACTTATACACACACACCTTCTCACACATTCATGCACACGCACACACACACACAATCAGTGGAATTACACGGTGAACCTTGAGGACACCTGGCTTCTAGGTAAGAGGTGCAGATGGTGGGTCAGCAGCCCCATGAGAGGCTGCCCTTCCTCAGCATGGACACAGGGAGGGGAAGGGCAGTGGCCATGGTGCAGGAGTGCAGCCCTGGCCCTGCCTTGGGAGTTGCCCAGGACTTTCATCATCTGTCCCGATACAAAGGGCAGCTTGGTTTCATGGACCCCTGTTATGATTTAGATGTGGTGCCCCCCAAAGGCGCACATGTGAGACAATGCAAGAGGGTTTGGAGAAGAAATGGTTGGGTTATAGCCTTGACCTAATCAGGGAAATAATCCCTGATGGGATTAATTGAGTGGCAACTAGAGGCCGGTGGGGTGTGGCTGGAGGAGGTGGCACTGGGGTGTGGCAAGTGGAGTCTCTGTCTGCTTTCTGATCACCATGTGAGCTGCTTCCCTCTGCCACACTCTTCCACCATGACGATCACCTTGAGCCCCAAGGAATGGAGCCTGCTGTGCATGGACTCAGACCTCTGAAACTGTGAGGCCCCAAATAAACTTTTCCTCCTTTGAAATTGTTCTGGTCAGATCTTTTAGTTGCAGCAGCAAAAAAGCTGACTTAAACAACTCTGATTCGTGGGGCTTCCCCTGCAGGTCACCGGGGAAGTAACTGCAGCTCCGGAATTCAATGGAAGGACACGGAGGCTGATGCCTTTCATTCACCACGTCAGCATCGGGCCCCGACTGCTCCTGGCACGGCGCTGGGTGCTGGCTGCCCCAGTGCAGGGCCCAGGTGGGCCTTGCCTGGCAGCTCCTGCAGCCTGCCTGTGAGCACCTGAGTGGGCTCATGCGGTGTGCACAGCACCGTCACAGCCAGCATTCAGGTCCTCAGTGGTTAAGAGCCACAGCAAAATAATCCCCTTCCTTTCCAAAATGAACGTGGCTCAGACCTAACACAGGGGGTGACGAAAACCTGCTCAGGGGACCCAAGTCCAGAGCCGATCTCGAGTGTGGGAAGCCTATTTTCCACGGTGAGGGGCCCCCTCCTGGTTAAGCGCTCCCTGGGGCACTTGGGTGCTTGGGGAGCACCTCTGTGGGATGTGGGCTTCTTCAGGTCCACTTGGTCTCTGGGCCCTGCTCAGGAGCTGATCTGAACCTCGGAGCTGGTTCAGGAGGAAGCAACGCCCTCGGCTCTCGGGGGCTGAGTTCCACTCACTGTCTGTGTATTGGAGTCCCAACCCCCCAGCACCTTGCCATGTGCCCTCAGGTGGAGACAGGGGCTTTGTGGAGGCCATTAGGTCCAGATGCAGCCATCAGGGCAGGCCTCATGAAGTGACTGCTGTGCTCACAAAGGCGAGATTGGGGACAGACTCCACTGGGGAGAAAGACATAGGCGCCTGAAGGGGACCACCTCCCACCTCCACGAAGGAAGGCCGGGAGCACCCCTCTCAGCCCCAGGGGAGCACATAGCCAACTCCTGGGCCTTACTTCCCTCCCTGCAAATGGGGAGAGAATACATTGCTCTGGGTACAGTGGCTTAGTCTGTGCTACCTTGTTACAGATGCCCCGGCAAACTGATACAGTTGTCAACATTAAAGGAAAGAGGTGGGAAAAGTGGAGCCCCAGCTCAGCCTGGCCCCTGGGCACAGCTGCCAGAAAGCATAGCCATTACCAGGGGGAACAAGCAGGTTCCTGTCCCTGCCTGCTCGGCCTGTCAATCCAGGGTTCTCCAGCGGCTTGGCCCTGGGCACCGCAACAGGAAACTTCCTGCTCCGTATTGGCAAGGGCTTCTGCAGCTAAGAGATGAGGGGAAGGTCCTCTGCAGTGGCACGTGCCGTGGGGGAAGGCGTAATTCCCTGGAGCCTGCCCCCCCCACCATGGCAACAAGACCCAGGAATTCAAATTCACATCTACCCACTAACCTGACTGCTGAGGTCCCCAGGAGGGGCTGTGTTTCCAGCATTTCAAAGCACAGAAGAGGGTCAGGTGCACATATTAAGTAAACAGCATAAATGTTACTGTTGCTTCCACAAACTTGGAGGGCAGCCTGGTCCCCTGTGCATCATGGGCTCGTGCTGAAGTGCGGAGGTTTGACGTACGCAGTGCACTGGGGTCCCCTAGCTGAGCCACTCCAGGCCCACTCCCAAATTGCTGGCATGTCCACACTGTCTGTAGTATCACCTACTAAATATATTTTTCTGTACATTAGCCACCTCTCTCTTTGTTTACTGTGGAAAAGATATTTCAATGGAGAACTATATATACAATCATGAAAAACAAACTTATTTTCCTAAATGCCCACTGAAATAAACATATAATAGTGCAAATAAGAAAAACTGTTGATGAATCTCACAAGCTGCATCTCTTGCTACCAGCACACATACCATACTCTGCAGGCACTGTGGGCATATGATTTAAAAAGGCAGAGTTTCCTGTCCTAATGTCAGCTAGGTATAGACAATCTTTCAAAACCTAGGAGGACAGAGTGATCAGCAAGGCTTTGCGTAGTGAAAATATTGAGAAGACTTCTGTCTGTTTTGTTTTTAGTGCTATGAGGGGCTTTCCATCTTCCTTTCTCCCAGCAGGAGCCCCATGAACACAGTCACCCTATTCCACCACAACTTCTGGAGTGTCCTTTTCCACACTGTGACCAGGTCTCCTATACACCCGTGCCACCCCTCTTTGATTGTTCCTAAATTCTCTGGCAGGGCATTTTCTGTTCCTGTCAATGGAAATGGAGAATCCAGGAAGTGAGGAGTCATGGACTAATTCCAAGCTCATAATGATCTTCCCTCCAGTTTCTTAAAAGAAGTCATGTGCACGTGCAGGCCTGTGCACATGTGTGCACCCGCCTGCGTGCGCCTGTGTACTGGTGCATGTGTATGAAGCTCTGAGGACCGGCTCTTCCCAGTGCCTAGAACTTCCTGCTCCCACCTCGTGCAGGCTGCTGCGAAAATGGCTGCAGGCAAAGGTTTTCCTACCCAGCACCTTTCCATCTTCTGCGTAGCTTGTTGAACACTGCTCAGCTTTTTCCCAGTAACTTATCGGACCTCTGAAGCAAGGCTGGAGCTGGGGAGCAGCAGGCGTCCCGAGCACAGCTCTAGCCTAGCCCAATATGCCTCCTGCTCCTCCCGTCCCCAGCGATGGGCCACCCCCTACCACAAACTCAGCCATGGAATGCTCATTCATAAGACAACCGCTACCATAGCCTGACTCCTCAAACCCCACACCCACCTCCCCACCCCTTCCCACCCCTACCATGCTTTTCTTTAAGAAGCAAGCTGATGGCATAGTCCAGTGCTATGCTGGATGTGAGGATGTGAGCTACAAACTCGTTGCCAAACACAAGTGCAAATCACAAACACTCACCATTGAATAATCAGTATAAGATACACCCAAGGCTCACGACTTCCTGGTCACTTTATCAGAATTTACTATTATGCAGGTCCTTGAGGTGCTGACATCTGTGAGCCTGTGCGGGGGGGGGGGGAAGGGGGTGGTGGTGCACAATGGAGGCTTAAGGGACGAGTCCTTCCAGCTCTGTGTTCAGCGACACCTGACTGATCCCGACTTTGGCTTTGGTGGGAGTATTTACACTCCTGCAGTTGGCAGGTGCTATAAATCAAGATCTATTCCCCAGAAAGCCACGGCTCCAGCACACCACTGCAAGGACAAACCAAATCAGTGCTGCGGGCCGATTTACAGAGAACCTTCCCAGCACCATGCATGGCGACTGTTCCATCAGTCTCCGTGGTCCTGATGCCTGGTCTGATGGTGCAGCTGGGGATGATCACTTGCATGCTCCCTGATCTGCTCCCCCATCCAGTTCTTGCCATTCTTCCCCTTCTGTCTCATGTCCTTGGAGACTGACCTCTACTTACAACCACTCTGGGATCCCTTCCCTTCCAGGTCCAGTAGAGTGTGGCCAAATTCCAGACCAAGGGGCAGGAGAAGAGGTTTTTTAAAACACAATCACTTTGTCATTTTCAGACCTAATGAAATTAATTATCTCCTAGTGTGAGAATCTCCCTGATTACTTTAAAGGTTTGGATTCCTCAGAATCCAAACAAGGTTATATATGCCATTTGGTTGTTATATTCTTATAACTTTTTTCTATTAATGCTATAGCCTCCTTTTGCATGAAATGGATTTTTGGGGGGACACTGAGTCCTTTGGCTTGTAGGACATCCTCATTATGGGTTGTCTGCTGTGTTCTGGAAGTGTCCCTGGATTTCTTCTATCCTCTGTATCTCCCTCACGCAGGTGTCAGGTCCAGCAACGTGGTTAGATGTGGTTCGAGGTGCTGAGTGCGGGTGGGCCAGCCTGAGCACCACGTTGCCATGCGCACGGTCGCAGCGAGCCGAGCTGGAGTGAAGAGTGTTGCCCAGGGCACAGGCAGACAGTGGGTGCCCATCAGAAGAGCTGCTCGGGTCCCCTTTGGAGTGACTGCCAGAGATGTTCCGTTCCAGAAGGGGTCAAAAGGCAAAGCAAATCATAGCCTTGAAATGAAAATCCCTAGAGTCCCAGCAGTTTCATGCAACTGAGGCTGAGCCAGGAGGTGTGTCTGTCTGGCCCTGAATACAAAGCTCTTCGTGGGGTGTGCCATGGGGGGCTCCTCACCCTGCTCTAGCTTCCCTGCACAAACCCCACTCAGAGCTGGGCTCCAAGGCAGTGGTTCCCACACAGGGGAATCTGCCCTTCGAGGGATGCTTGCAATGTCCTGAGTAAGAGTTGTAGTGACGGTGGCATTTAGCAGGCAGAGGCCGGGATGTCACTAAGCACCCTGTAATGGACAGGACAGCCCCCCTTCCAGACACAGATAATTATCTGGCCCCAAATGTCAGCAATAGTGAGACTGAGAAATCTTGCTCCAAGGCAAAACAAGCAGAGGAAGCCGCCATCTAATTACCAGGCCGAATTAACACACTCACCCTAACACTTTTGTGCAGCCACGACTCTGAGGTCATGCCGTGCTCCCACGTGGGGACGGAAGAGTTGCTGTGGCCTCCCGCCTCTGTCTCAGTGCCACCCGGCTTGATGCTATTTCCTTATGGGAGAAGAAGCCATCAGCAGAGTGGAGAGTTAAGGGGCCTGGGGGCCTTATCCCAGACGATGAGCCAGGACACCAAATCCCAGAGGCCACGCTCCCATGGGGGTCAGAGTCTGAGTGCCGACCAGTGGAAAACAAAAGCCCTCCTTCATTATTGCTCCAATCTGGGGTTCTTGTGGCAGCAGGGAACAGCCCGGAGCCCCAGCTTGCTGTGCCAGGCACATGCCCAGTGACCCTCCAACAGGGCCGGCCTTATTATATCTCCTGACCATTGGGGCTCTCCACTAAGCATTTTTTTAAAAAAATCTTCTAGCAACTTCACTGAGTAGATCCATCACTACCTTATCCTTTTAAATAGATGATTGGGGGGAAAAAGACCCAGAATGGCCAAGAAACACTCAAGATCACATAGGGACCAGGGAGCCCTGCGTGGTGACCCACCCCATCTGACTCCAGAGCTGTAACTACCTGTCCGCTGTTCAGTATAAAGGGTCAGTTGACCTTTTATAGCAAGCGGTGCTGGCCAGTGTGATTCCGGAAACCATGCTTTGGCCACGATGTCAGGAAAGTCATCTGGGGGTCGCCCACCTCCCCCACCAGCACACACGCACACACACAGTTACCCCTTCCCCCGCTGCGGACTTGCTGGGCAACCGGACAGCTCTTGGGCCAGAGTCACTGGAGTAAAACAACACATTAATAATGAACTCCAGAAAGGGCATCAGAGCCCATCCATCACCTTACGAAGGCTCCTTAAGTACCTCCGAGCAGGTGCCCTGGCTTCCTTGCAGGCGTGATGGCCAGTCGCGGAGGGGCTCCTGCAGGAGGAAGACGGCTCTGGTGCAGCTGGGGCATTAATATTTGACGAGGATGACCTACTAATCTGCCCCTGAAGGAGCCCCGAGTCTCCGCAGCCCTGCTTTCCTGGCAAGGGAGGGAAAGTCGTGCGTGATAACTCCTACGGACAGGAAGACGGCCCCAGCTCCCGGAGGGCCAGCGCACACCTCTGCCAGGTCTCCCGCCCCCGGTGCCGCAGGAGCTCACCTTTCTCTGGTTCTCATCACATGGGCCTGCACCCGAGGACACAGCCCTCTCTGCTGTTGTTTTCTGCTCCCTGCTCAAACTTCCTGGCTCTCCATTCCTGGGTGCTGGGGAGTAACCAGGGGTCCATGGCCACGGTGTCTTTCTCTGGCTTTCCAAGAAGCCAGCAGTAAGCCATGCATTTCAGGTCCCTCTGCTCAGGTTCAAGTCCCATGTCGAGGTGCTGTTCTTGCTTCCTACACTCTCCCTCCCACCTGTCCCTTGGACCTCGTTTTGAAGCTCCCCATTCATGACAATCCAGCTGGGCAAGGGTCCAGCTGCTGAGCTGTTTTTACCGTTCCCTCCTCCTGAACGCCCTTCCTCACATAGTCACCTGCCTAGGTTCAGGTCCCACCTGGTGTCTCGCTCCCCTCTGCTCCAGTCTACCTTGGGGTGGGGCATGTAGAGCAGGATCTACCTCATCTGCTCAGCCCCCTGATCCCACTTTATCTTTCTCCACAGTCTTTATCAAACAGTCAGCACACAGTTGATTAGCATTTGCTAGCGTGTCCCCCGACCCGAAGGTACACCAGAGCAAGGATGCCACAGCTGAATGTTCGGGCTCACCCAAGGTTTCAGGTTAAAACCTTGCCAGCAAGGAGGCGGGGCCCTTGGGAGGTGACGAGGTCCTGAGGGGGAGCCCCCACGCAGGGCATTAGTTCCCTTGTGAGAGATCCCAAGGAGCTCTCCTCCCTCCCTCGATGTGAGGACAGAGTGACCAGGAAGCAGCCCTTCCCAGACACGGGACCTGCTGATGCCCTGAACTTGGACTCCAGCCTCCAGATTCCAACTGGAATGGCCACGTGGGGACTGGAAGACTGTTTGCACAAGCCTTTTACAAAGTCCCTCCTGGATCAAGGCTTTGGTCACTTTTGGCTGTGAAATAATCCCCTTTCCTTCTAGTAACAGAGCCCCCATCCTCCAGGGACACATTTCAGGTTGTTCTACACCAGGGGCTTGATCCACCACAGAGGCAATTGGTGCATTAAGGCACCATGACCCTGGCGTGGCCAATCAGAGCTCTTTAGAGATTTGTTTCCTACACAGAAACTGAAAAGAATGTCCCTTTCAAGGGTTGTTCGGCGGGTGGCTGCTCAAGGCTGCAGGTGGCTCTGGACTATCTTGTCTATCTATCTATCTTGTCTGGACTATCTATCGCGGATGTTCCCGCGAGTTGGAGAGAGGCAGACTCCTGACGGTACTCCTCGAACTCTGGATCCAGCTCTGCTTGGAACTAGCTCTGTGCTCAGACTTTGCAGCTTGGAGAGTGAACCAGTATTCTTTGAAAAATGAAGTGATAAAGTGTGGTCTAGTAAGGTCAAATTTAAATTGAGCATCTGAACTATTTTTTTGTGTGTGTGTGGTGCTGGGCGTGGACCAGGCATGATGCTGGGTGAGCACACATGTGCAGAGCTTTCTCACCTTGCAAACCTAGAGCTCTGTGTCCCTTAAACACTAACGCCCTGCCCTCCCTCCAGCCACTGCGTGTTGACGCTGCCTTCTGCCTCCTTGACTCCGAAGCTCTGGGCATCCATACATGGAAACACGCAGCATTTTTCCTTTGGGGACAGGCTTATTTCATTTAGCATGATGTTCTCCAGGGCCACCTATACTGTTCCACATGTCAGAAGTTCGTTCCTCGTGGTGTGGACCATGTTTTGCTCACTGCTCATCTGACGGTGTCACTCGGCGACTCAACCTTATGGCTAAAGTGCACGGTGCTACTGGGAACCTGTCTCCCTTTGAGTCCCTCCTTCCCGTTCTTCTGGGTTGGTGCCTAGAAACAAAACCACTGGACCACCTTGGACAATCTGGGTAGGGCTGTTACAGGAAACCACAAGCGTCCTTTTTTTTTTGGTACCAGGGATTGAACTCAGGGGCACTCGACCACTGAGCCACATCCCCAGCCCTATTTTGTGTTTTATGTAGAGACAGAGTCTCACTGAGCTGCCTAGCGCCTCGCATTGCTGAGGCTGGCCACAAGCGTCCTTTCTATGACACATCAACATCCATGACAGCAATGTCAACAGAAGACCCCATGTCCAGGTTTGACCCAGCTCACCTCTGACCACATTCAGTCATCCTTCCCAACAGCCTCAAGGAGAAGCAAGCCTTCTTAGCAGAGGGGAAGGGCACTTCCAGCACGGCAGGCGCTGCCCCGTCTGCCAAGGACATTAGAAACGAGCCTCACCAAGCGAATGTGGCAGACGCCAGTCACTTCCCCAGTGAGGAAGCCGGCTGGGGACGGAGACAAACACCTCAAGTGCCCAGTCTGAGATCCAACAGGAAGTGAAAATGAAGCAACGCAATCAAGCCGGGGCAGCCGGAGACGGCCGAAAATGAAGTCTCGAGAAGGCTGCGAGAAGGAGGCCGGCTGTACCCGGTGGGAGTGTTACGGTTTGGGTATGAGATGTCCCCCAAAGCTCCTGGGTGCATTCAGGACCCCTCAGAGGGGAAACGACAGTGAGCACTGTGCCCTGACTGTCCGCCCTGGATTGAATGCAGTGACTGAGTGGTCACTGTGGACAGGTGGGGCAGGGCTGCAGGAGGCGGGTCACTGAGGCTGCCCTGGAGGGTCACCTTCCCTGTGGCTGCTTCTCGGCCGCCATGAGTGTCACTTCTCCCCCACACCCTTCCACCCTGATGCTCTGCCTCGCCTTGGGCTCAGAGCAATGGCGTGGCCCACCATGGACAGGACCTCTGGAACTGTGAGTCAAAATACACTTTCTCCTCTTTAAGTTGTTTCTGCCGTGTGTTCTGGTAATGAGTTAATGCAAAGCTGACTAGCAAGAGGCTAGCAATCTGGAGACCTTTCCCCTCCAGGGGAGGCTGCGTTGGAGCGGATCTAGATGAGGAGGGCTCTGGGGAGGAGCAGCTCGGGCCCTTCACTCCTCTAGGGGAATCCTGAGCATGGAGCCGTCTCCAGGTGGCTCGAGGCCTCCTTGTCATGGCAGGTTGCAGGGAACAGAAACAATGGCTCCAGCGAGTGCCCCCTGCCCTTGAGAGAGTGTGGCCTTCAAAGCCCCGCCCTGCTCTCTGGCCACAAGTGGGGTCACCGTGTCCAGAGTTTGTGTCTAAAACAGCGCCCATGGTCTGCACAGGGCCAGCTCAGCTCTGCCCAGGGCATCGCTGCCTGCGGCTGCAGGCATTTAGCTGCACACGAGGACGAGGAGACCCAGTCCTCAGCAGCTCACCGCTGAGGGGTCCTCACGCACTAGCCATGCGGCGCCAAGCACATGACGCCCTCCGTACAGATCTTTAAAACAAAATGTTATTATTCTTTAATTCTGCAAGGGTTTTAAATGTTTTTAAAATATCGTAGAAGAAGAAGGCATTTGAGGGTCCAGGTTCCACTCTTGGGCACTTTTGTAACTTCTGCCTTTTTCAGAGTTTCAGGCAGTGGATTTTCAATACGAACGCAGGTTCCCACCCGTGCTCTGGGTATAGGGTAGGCCCTGCATCTATCCAGGTCAAGGATTCACGGTCTCTGACACTCGCCTTCTACGCAGTCTCCTGTAACGGAGGACATGGTTACTCAGGTGTGTTAGGGTACAGCAGTCCATGCTGCTGCCACAAAGAGATTTAGACACTTGGAATAGAGTGAGTCACTTTGCAGGTAGCTCTCCAACCTGGGCACACAGGAGTTTTGTCCTTCGGGAATACTGGAGTCAACTTCGGTGATCACACCCGGGGTGGTATGCTCCTGGGAAAGGCCAGAGGTTCTGCCCAACATCTTATGATACCCAAGATGACCCTTCCTGCAGAGAACCATTTCACTTCAAAATGTCCACAGTGCTGAGGTTGGGAGCCTCGTGAAACATATCCACTCTCTGGGTCCAAAGTGGCTGCTTTAGCACCTGTCCTTATGTCTGCATCTCCGCCAGTGGAAGAGCAAGGCATTCACAAGTGCGTACTTTTTAAGGATGAGACTCGAGAACAGGCACATATTCCTTGCATTCATATTATTGCAAAAGAGCTAAAGTCTTCGTTCTAGGTTATCTTGGGCCTAGTCAGAATGCAAAAGCTGTGTATGGCCAAAGGAGGAAAGAGGGGAATATTGTTGGACATTAGTCTCTGGTACAGGGACAACGGCCCACAGAAGGGACATGTGCAGTGTTGAATGCGGGCTCTGAGCTCTCGGGCAGCGGCTTTTGGGATGGCATCTGTATTGCGGAGAACACAGAAGAGGAGCAGGTGCCTGGGTGGGCCCCAGAAGCATCTTGGCAGGCACTTTGAAGTGGGACAGGGCCAAGGGTGCAGACACCCCTCCGAGGGCTCCAACAGTCATACAAGGGGGGCCAGAGTCTGAGACCAGCAGGAAGAAAATCAACGAGTTTTTAATGATACTTGTTTTACGAAACTAACAGCAAGAAGCTGAAAACAGAGGGAAGAGAGATGTAGCTAAAGGCAGAGATGCCTGCGATGTCCAAGGGGTTTCCAGGTGGAAGCAGAGACCCAGCAGGTGGACACTCTGAGTATCCAACCCTTCATGCCCTCTCACCAACAATCCCAGATTCTGCTCATATGGTGGAGCCAGGTACTTCAAGGGAGGTTGGCCCTGACCCCAGATCTGGGGAAAGATCCCTGATGCATCTACAGTGAACTTTTAATTCCATTTCTACTACTAGCAGTTGGTTTAGAAATAGACACAGGATGAAATTTTAGCCAACGATAGGGAGGCTTAGCCTGAAAGATCACTTGAATTCTGGGGACAATTCAGGGGAGGAGGAGGGGAAGGAGGGGGAGGAGGACAGAAAAGGGTGCACGGCTGCAGGAGCACAGGGGAGTGGCCATCAGCAGGACCCTGCAGTGCAGTCCTCAATCCTCCCATAGTGGCCGTGGAGGAAGACAGGGTGACAGGGACACTGGGATTGAGCTGTGTGAAGCCCAGAACAGCCAAATGGTGCAACCTCGGGGCGGCCAGAGGGTGTGAAATGTAAAGGTGCCCCCACCCCTTGCTTTGGCCATCTGCCCCCAGCCAGTCAGGGCACAGATGCAGAGCATAGAGCACCAGGGCACTCTCAGATGACCCTCAGGAGACTAGATGCCATGGGCGCAGGACAGCCCCAGGCCATGCCTGCTGCCCTGGAGTCCCTGTCCCGAGGCCATCCTTTGCCCAGAGGAAGTCCTGGTTTGGACAAGAAGATCCAGTTCCAGTGTCAGTGGGGAACAGATAACAGAGGGGAGGAGGCGCAGGAGGGCCCTGTGTGGAACTCTCCAGGACACTCAGTCTGGTGTACGAGGCGCTGAGACATACTGCCTGTTTAGTTGCCTGCACAGAAACTCTAACAGAGGTGACATTTCATGTACAGCATGTCCATTACGTATACCGACATAATGCTGATGGTCTCTCTACTGCCAAGCCCTCCCCTAACGTCCCCAGACATACATTTAGCCCTCACAAAGCACTAGAGGGAGGTGCCATTAATCCCGCAGGATGCTTGGGGACACGGCACAGGAGGACAGGCCACCTCCTGCGGGTTTGCACAGCTGGTAAGTGTCTAAGCTGGAACGTACACCAGGCAGTCTTCCACGCACATGGTTCCTTCAAAGGGGTGAGGGAAGCAATTTAAATCCAAACTGAAGATAAAAAGGAAAATCACTTTTATATGTAACATTTCAAAAAATTTACAAAAGGTCTCTTCAGATGATTTTTGCCTAATTGTTCCTCTTAAAATCTGGTGAAGACAGGAGGTGGCTTTCAGCAAGGGTGCCCGCAGCCTGCTCTGTCCACGCAGGGCCATTTCCCATGACTGCAGCCTTCTCCCCCTAGGCCCCAGGCCCAGCCTCCAAGGCACAGGGCAGAGGCCCCTGAGCCCCCTCAGTTCTGTCCAAGCTGCCGTCCTGAGGCTCAGAATTGATGGCAAAACAGCTCTGGACACACAGAGGCTCCGGAAGCACATGCCGGTGCCTTCCCTTCCCATCTCATTAATTGCCAGCACATTATTTCATTTTCTGCACAAATAAATCACTGGCCCAGAAAATATAAGCGTTACCCACCAAGGGCCAGGGAGGGCAGGGCCAGGCCGCAGCTTTCCATGCGTGCCTGTGTGCTCCACGTAAGATGTCCCTTCTAATCAAAGGAACAAGGATGGAGCTTAACTAGGCAGTCCCCGAGGGTGAGGACTCTGGCACCTGAATGTCAATGTTGCTTGCAGGAACTTTGCATGCACTGTAATTCCAAGGTCTCGGGTTGACAGGTTGTTCGGGTCTTTGAGGCTTAGATCATGCGGTAGTTGATCTGGTTCCTTCCTGTGTTTCTGGCCGGCAGCAAGCTTTGCATAAATAACCCAACCCCTGGAAGCACAGCTCCATTCCGCCCATCTAAAACCCTCATTTCCATAGCTGCCTTCCCCAGAGGAAGGACACGCCGCAGGGTGGAGCATGGCAATTTCATTAACGCCTCTGCAGGGCCTCTGATGGCCTTCCTCAAACTTCATGGCAAAATGTCCCAACATACAGAGAAGTTAGAAGACCTGTCAGTCAGCACCGTGGACCGCCACTCGGAACCTACGCTTGGCCCCGCACTTGCTGCCCCTGGCCCTGCCCCGTGGCCATCCTTCCACCCACCCATCGGGCCATCTTATTTTCAGCTTCACTTTGCCTGCGAGGGGTCGAGTCCTCTGCTTGGTAAGACGCCCACACCTTGGCAACGCCGTGCCTCACCTGTCTGCAGGGGGGATGTTCAGCCGAGCTTTCCTCATGTGGCCGCTTTTTTGAGTTTTATTCTGTGGTGACCCAGAATCCACTGCCAACCGCTTGTCCATCTCTTTCCATGTTTGGTTTACTGAACGTGTTTATGGTCCGGGTTCCTGTGCTACCAAGGAGCAGGGCATTTTGTCTGCTGCGTTCACTCCGTACCCTTGCAGCCCACTAGGACTCAATCAGTACTTGTTGAATGAATGGCGGGGGCACGGAGACCCCAGTGGCCACGATGGCCTGGTCCTTACGGTAAAGGCACAGAGAGAACTTAGCAGTTGGGATCCTTTATCGTCACTGCGTGTGGATCACAAGGCTCTCCCTAGCCAATGATTCCCAACATGTCCATTTGCTCCTGTGGGTGGTCACTTTGTGCCAGGGGAAGTCAGACCTCAGGACAGCACTGAACAGTTCCTCCCACCTCCACCTGTCCAGACACAAGCCCTTCATAATAAAATGAAATGTGTGTCGTGAAGTCCGGACACTGGCCTGGGTGATCTAGTCCCTGGATTCAGTGTCCTTCTCTGAGAGTGGCCAGAGGATTGGAGGCTGCACTTCAGTGCCAGGAGGCGGAGGGAGAGGGTGTGAGGAGCTTGGACCGTGGCTCGGGCCCCTCTGAGTGCTGCTTCGGTGTAGCAGAAGTGTCCCCCACGCCCTCGTGTCCCTTCCCTGAGAGCCGCCCCGTCACAACACTCTGGGAAACTTCTGCGGGGCCTGGTCTCAGGAGTGCCCTAGGGTGGACGGGCTCCTTTCTCCTGCCTCCGTGGGCCCAGTGCAGCTTCCTCACAGGAAGGGGAAGACCCTGTAGGTGCCGGGCAGGCCCGGGGCACGTGTGGCTGCAGGGCTTGGTAGGTGCTCAGCCTTCCTGGTGAGTGGAAGCTAGCGCAGCACCCAGGAGCAAAGTCCCTTCCCGTGCGCATGTTCCGGGTGGTGGGGGACTTGGTCAGGGGCTGTTTTCCCACGGGAGAGGCCTCGCCTCCCTCGCCTCTAGCGCGTGCCCAGACCACCTGCCGCTGGTCATCACAGAGGTGTGCTCTGCACCAAAGGGAGGCCAGACATTTTGAAGGTATTTGTTCAGTGAAAGGAAATATCCTCATGGTCCCTCCACAACTCTTCGGTGGAAAGAAACCTCTCCAGGGCCCACATCTCATTTTCATACCTGTCATCTTCTCTGATCTCTTCTCCTTTCCTCTCCAGGAACAAAATTTCCATTATAATTGGAGATGTCATGGTGGCTCCTGCAGAAGCCGGGACACTTCCATCTCACGGAACTGGCTGCATGTTAACTAAACAGAATACTCCAAGGCGCACGAGCCCCACAGCCGAGATTCCTCTCCAGGGGGTGAGAGGCGGCTCTGCGGAGTTTCTGCTGGGTCTCGTTCTCTCTCTGACACAGGACAGGGCCTGAGATGCACCGGCTTCCTCCTTGCTCAGGAGGAGACGCCATGTCCTGTCGGGGTTGTGATTTCACTCCTGGCGCTATCTCCTGGCCCCTCCTCCCCTGTGTGCAGGGCGTGGAGGTTACTGAGTGTCTCCCTTGGCCCCTCTCCCCTTCAGTACTTTCCACCGATGTTCCCTCTGCCCGGAGTCGTCTTTCCCCTGATCATAGGACTCTCTTCCCTCTTCACGTGGGTCTCTGTGTAAATGCCACCTACGAGGAGGGCCCTCCCTGGTGACTTATCAGCCTGCTCCCCTCCCTCCTCCGTGTGTCCTCTTCTGTGGTAGGGGTCCTCCGCACCTCCCCCTCCCTGCCCACCACACATCAGTCTGCCTGGGTGTCTCCTCACCTGGTCAGCTCCACACGGACAGGGACTTGTCCTTGTCCTGTGCGCTACTGATGGGTCTCAACAGGGGTTCAATGTACGTGTGTGTCACATGATCTCAGACTGAGAGCCAAGATGATCCCAAATCCTTGGCTTTTGACATTTCAAAACTGGAGGCAAGAAAAATCCCAAAATTGGTACCCACCCACCCCCCTTGGTGGCGTACGACAGACTCTCAGGGTGGTGGTGGCAGACGGTGCCAATCTGCAGAGGAAACTCAAGGAAATCTGCCCACATCGCAAACAGCATTTCCCTTTGCTCCAGCAGTCTGCTCTGCTCTCTCTAAGAACCACATGGAGTTTTCTCTGCAGATCTCGCTATGCCGGTGCCAAGGCACGTTAAAGGCTGTTAAAGTAAGACTTAAAATGTGTTTGTGGCATTATTTCATGTAATCACTATTGGGAAAACACCTCACTTCTCATTGACTGGTTAAGTGAATTCCAGAAGCTCCACGGGGTGGAATATTAAGCGCCAGTGAAGAGGGGGAGAGAACTGGAGGTACCAAGAGAGGACAGGCTCTGGCGGTTGTCGGCAGAAACGGGAGGAACATAGAACGCGCAAGGTGTGTGTGTTTGCGTGAGGTAAGAGAGAGCAGGAAAATGTTACCGCATCTGCTCGTGTCTGCGTAGGGAAAATGAGAAGGCAGCCCAGAGGCCACCGCAAGTCCCTCCCAGTGGGCAGCTGCAAGGAATGAGGGTGGACAGAGGGCCCTGGGAGGACGTCCTTGACCTATGTTTCCACATTGTTGTGAATTTTCAGCCAAATTTCTCCTTTAAGGAACAACAGAGATCAACAAGGATGCAGTGAATGGGGGTCGGAGGGTCCCATGCTGACGGGGAGGCCTGAGGGGTCTTGGGCTGTCCCAGGGTCTACCCAGCAGCCTGGTGTGTACAGTCCTGGCAGAAACCAAAGTACATGGGTGGTGGCCCCAAGGCCACAAGGATCAGCGTCCCTGCTCCTGGGAGATGATCTCCAGGCTATGGAACGGCACCCTGGCAAATGAACAAGCCCAGGCCAAGCAAGGGACCACGTGATTCAGGGTGGCCTGGGTCACAGCTGTCAGCTCACCCCCCCAAGGCGCTGGCAGCTGAGGGCAGCCTCTGGAGGTCAGCTGCTCCTGGGCAGTAGAGCCCCAGGGACGTCTCTGGACACCAAGGCTTGGTGCCTCCCTGGGTGGCAATGGTCCAGGCAACTTGGATGGTCCCACACCTGGGTGGGGTAGCATCACCCCAGGTTCTGCACGGGTTCCTGTGGAACCCTCCACCATAACAAGTGCTGAAAGTGTGTGGTCTGCGGACTGGGCTCCACGTCAGTCACTTCCCACTCCCCCACCAGAATGCCAGCTGCTGGGTCTCATAAGTGTACGGCTTCTGGAAGGGTCTGTGCAGGCACCTACAGAAGGAACAGGAGCACTAAGTTCATGCACAGAGGCTGCTGGAACCCCCAGGCAGGGCTGGGACCCCATGTGCAGCCGGGCTGACTGCTGGCACTTCCTGTCCTCATCCACTCATGGGCAGAAGCCCCTGTGCCAAGTGCCAGGGCCAGCCCTGCACGCCAAGCTCATGAAGCATGCAGACACTTTCAGGCTGTTGGCTTGTGGAGGGAGCGGGTCTCCAGCAGGGCCCAGAAAGGAGCTACAATCAGGAGCAACCATCAGCCAGGCGAAGCGCACCACGGAACTGTTGGAATGCAGAGTGGACACAGATGGGTCAGCGGGGACAGATCATCAAGTCGCAGGCCTTCTGTAGTTTGGGAAGGAACTAGAGGTGAGTTCAGATTCCTGACAGCGCACTCTGGGGCCAGGTACCAGGCAAGGGATGCCTGTAGGAGTGGGGTTCCTGGGCAAGGTGCTCCCTCTCAGCACCTGAGTGCTTGCCAGGCTGCTCTGGTCCTGCACGGGGAAGACCTCTGGGGAGAGTGAGATGATTCTGGCTCATTCCCACCCTGGCAATTGGTGGGAACTGTGGGTTACCAGGTCCACGTCCATCTGATGGATGCTGGACAGAAGCCAGAGCTTGGCATGAACTGCTAACTGACTCAGGTCATGCAAACAATGTGCAAAGAGCCTTCTGGACAGCAGACAACCAGAACTTACAGGACGCAGGGGGTGAGGTGGAAGTGGGAAGCCCTGCCAGGGACCACGTTGGCCCGGGAGGAAGACGCAGGGTCAGAAGGCAGCAAGCCGCAGTGTTTGCTTCTATTTTTAAAAAGACAATGGAAAGTCCTCCTTCTTGGCCAAGCTGGGCACAAGCCTGGCACGGCCCAGGGACCTGGGTGGTGGTGACCAGGGGCAAGCCACCTGTCCTGCTCACTATTTGGTCAGACAGCAAAGGTTTTAGGGTAGCTGCTCTCAGGATTTCATCAATGAGGAAGAACAGCAGATCTCAAAGACGCAGTAAATGACAACAGAGGAGAAGCTACAGTAGTTCACGCTGCCTGGAGGAGACGGCACCGCCTTGACTCTGCTCCCCGCTCTTGACCCCAGACCCACACAGACTCATTTTCTGGGTCTTCAATTCGGGCAAGTAGTCAGTTTTGGGGCACCGTTCAACATCACAGGGACCATTCCCGGTCCCCCATAGCACACACTCAGCCCTCTACTTTCTCCCTCTTGCATTCCCTAATCCATGAAGACAGAGGCCTGGGGACATTGTGACAACAGAAGAGAAAGGAGAAAGTTGCTTGGTGTTAGTGTTCAGTTTACTCTGAAATCTGAGGAAGATGCTGTTTTCCTTTTATCCACACCACATCTCTGTGTCTGTAGCTGGAACTAGCAAGCCTGGTGACCGTGTCTTTAAAAAGTGTGATGGCCAGCTGTCCTGTGTCCACTACCAGCAGGCCCCCTGGTTCCTTCTGCAGAGGTCTAACCTCTGTGGGGATTTCCACGGCACTGATGACCATGTCACTTCAGTTCAGCTGTTTCTGACCCTGGGCTCTGGGGACACAGGTGTCCACTTTACTGGTATCGTTGGCTCTTCAGATGTGTGTGCTCCTCTGCACAGGAGTTAGACATGGGTGAGTGGCTCCTAAAAGCTCCACATCATGTGGAAAGTATTTTAAGAAAGCGAGCAAGCCCATTGTCAGGAATGGAGAGGGTGGTGTTGAACTGAGAATGTATTTGCACAGAAAAATCATGGCATAAACATCAGTTTGCAAAACAAACAAGGCAAAGAAATGTTCCCGAGTCTAGCGTCCGGCCCAGAGCATTCATCCACCCCCAAAATCAGCCTATGCAAGACGATCTGAAGGTGTAGAGCTGCCAAGCAGGTGGTGGGACAGAGAGCAGCGCTGCTCCCGCAGGTTCCAGAGCACGACCTGCACCCACACCCCGCAGACTGTCCAGGAAAGGGGGTGCATGGGAGCCTCTACAGTGATGTCCCAGCAGGAAGATGAAGGGCAGCTGCTCCTGAGGATGGGACTCTGCAGCAAGGAGAGCTCAAGATGCAGAGCGGGGACAGGTTGTGAATGAACTCCGTGCTGGGAGACCCCAGGAATCCAGACCCAGGGCCACGCTCTGCAGATGCTGGCAGTGATCACGACGTTCTGTCCGGGCACCCAGGGAGCAGGACTCCCGTCCTTCCTATCCTCTTCTTTACATCCATTATTAGCAGGAGAAACAGGATTCTCCATGAGGAACATCACCAGGTCAGGGGACGTCCCTCACCCACAGATCCAGCAGCACGAAGGTCAGCCTGGGCTATCAGGGCTACGGATCCACACCATGGGCACTAGTCAGCGTATGTGCAGAGCAGGTGATAGTCGCTACTACCAAACCCCCAGAGCCACATGGGTGGGCTCTCTCCACCACACGCACAAAATGACCCTCTGCTTCCCACCACTGGGTCACCTACTGTCACCTGTGCAGGACCACACAACTGTGTGACCATCTGCAGAGAAGCGCAGAGGCCACTGTGAGTCCCTTTCTCCTTCAAAATGTGCATCCAGGCGCCTTTGCTCACTTCTCCACTCGCCGGTCAGCGGGAGAGCCCTCTGCCCCTTTCCCAACACATGACACGCTCCCATCATTTGATGCCTTAGCAGCAGCCCTGAGAAGCAGCCCCTGCAGCCACGGAGGGAGCTCCCTGTCGCGGCTGCTGTTCGCGGAGATTCTTCAAACATTTCTCACCGACATTTCTGGAGCTTTTCCTACAAGATGGTCCAGGGAAATGAAGCACACAGACGTGCCTCAGGAGAAATCTTGTCCTTTGGATTCTCATCTCAACGTCTAGCCGCTGGGATGGTTTGGTTTTCTAAAAAGCAGCCTGTGAAAACACTCATACACAATTGCCAGGGTTCCGGTGTCTTCTCTCCCTCAACCCTAAAACCTCATTATCACATTCCTCTCTGCCATGGTCTGACACTTCTCAAGGACAGTGACGTAGTAAGAGAATAGGAAATAAATCAGGAAAGGGGTTGCCTGGGGGTGCAGGGCACCTTTGGGCCTCGCAGGATGCCCTCTTCGTCTCAGCTCTGATTTCCTCTGTGGGGCTGCATTTTCAGGTTCCCTGGGTGGTAGCCTAGGGGGATACCACCACCCCCAAGCCGGGAGACAGTTTTGCCATCAGCTATAGCAGAGGTCAATTGGGACCTTTGGGTGACAGCCCACCTCAAAGAGATCACCACGACTGGCCGCCCCGGCAGCAATACCTGTGGCCAGTGGGAAGGAGCCATTTGAGAGGCTGCACCTTCTTCTCCTGCCCAACTTGGAGTCTGGTGGAGGGGACAGGAACTCCCAGGCTGCAGGGATGGAGAGTGAAGGTGGGGGCATCGCTAGCAAGGGCGCTGGTTTCCATTGCTCATAGTCCAAGGGATGGGCTTCAGGCAGGTTGAGGAGGACACTGGCCACAGGTGATGTCACCTCGGTTTTGTTGGATGACTGGCCTTCTGCCCTGCTGTGCTATAGGGAGGTGTTGAATCTCCCCAGGTCCAGGCATCACAGGTGTGGTCCCAGAAGGGGCTGCTGGGAGGTGCTGAGGACCATTGCGGAGGTGGTGCCTTAATGTAGATCCTTAGGTCCCGGGGAACGTGTGCCCAAAGGCAACGTGGGGTCCTAGTCCATCCTCTTTCTCTGGGGTGAGCAGTTGTTCACCACATGATCCAGCCATGACTGCTAGAGGCCCAAAGTGTAGGGCTATCCAGTCATGAACTGGGGCTGCAGAACCTTTCTGTCTAGAGTTAATTATCTCAGGTATTCCATTATAGCAATGCACAGCTGACCAAAGCACACATTATCCCCCCAAAATACCACCAGGGCTACTCTCCTATCTCCCAGCCTGGTGGAGGAGCAAGCCTGGAGGCCTGGAGTGGTCCTCACAGCCACAGCAAGTCCATTCTTTCACATCCTCTGTCTGCAGCTCTGTAGGAAACCCCCAGCATGGCTGGATGCGAGACTCAGCACAGTCTCTTCTGGGAAGGAGACAAATGCTCCTCTGGTTTTGCTCCTTGTGGAGGAGAATGAAAAGCTGATTTGAAGGAGACCCTCAGCCTGGGCAGAGGCTGAGGCTGCCTGGCCCCAATCCCCCCACTTCCCTTGTGCCTGGAGAGCTGCCCTGTGCTGGGGCATCGCCCCCTGCCGGTCATGAGGATGAAAGCTGTTCATCAACTGAACCCTCTGAAACCAGGTAGGACCTTGACCTTCCTCCCACCTCAAGGTGGAATGGTGTTCCTCCTTCTGAAACCAGGCAGGACTTTGGGACTCTTTTGAGCAAAAGAGCTTGTGGTGTTCCTTGGAGGGCTGGCATGTGGCTTCTAGAAGATTCCCTTGCTCCTGGAGCCCCTAGGCTGTCATAGAAACCATCTGACCACCCTGCAGTCCTGGTAGCCCCGTGGAAAGACCCCGTGGAAAAGTGTGGCGATGACTTGGGAGGGAAAGAGAGGCAGAGACAGGAAGTGGGAGGCCACCCTGCTCCCCGCTTCGCCGGCTCCAGCTGCTCCGTGTCTCTGTGACTCAGAGGAGCCAGGAGATAGAGCCACCTGGCCAAGGCCTTCCCAAGTTCCTGGCCCACATCAATCACGAGGGACAGTAGGTGCTCATCCTTGTGGTTGTGGGCCACCACTTCTGGGGAAGCAGTCTCTAATGGACTTGGTGACAGATCCTGTCTCGTGACAGTGAGGGATATAGGGGACAGGAAGCACAGGGTCCTCACCTGTGCACATTTGCTCTGGCTCTTATTATTGTTGTTTTACATACAAAACTGAAATGATGCCGACATGAAACTCAGAAACACTGCAGGTTAGAGTCAGAACCCGGCCCTGTTCCCCACTTCATAGACCCAAGGGCATCAATAAGTGGTCCATTGGAAGAAAAGATCACTGCAGAGCTTAGCCGGGGCAGTATCATCCCCCCAAGGCCAGCCACTTCTGCTCCTGGCTGTCTCTGAACCCAGGACGGGAGGACTTCCCTGACTCTGAGAGCTGCACTGTCAGAAGACGGCTCAGAAAGCCTCCTGCACAGATAACATGTCTCTAGGTGTCAGGGGCCCAGCGGTGCAGAGGCTGATGATAACCTTCAAGTTTTCTTGGCTCCCTTCAAAGAAATTATTATTTAAAGTGGGGAGCCTCAGAAGCGAGGCCCGAGAGTTAATGGCATCATTTTGGCTGGATGCCATCAGTTCTGAGGACCTGAATAATGAGACTCACCCTGCCCTCCATGTTTTAACAATGCTCCAGGTAATGGCAGGGCTTTTATCCCAGCCCCCGACTGACATGGCCTTCTAAAAAGCTCTGTGACTGGTTAAGTGGGAGGAAAGAGAAACACTTGGGAGGACAGAGCTGATGGAGAACTCTGCGGACGTGCTTTCTATCCAGAGGGCGGCAGCCCAGCCCAACTCAGGGGCTTGGGCTCAGCACTCCAAGCCTGCACCCCCACCGTGAGCTCTTTGCTAGGTGTCAGCCATTAGGGCCATTATCATCCCCGATGAGGCTGCATTTGGAGAGGGCAAGATTATTCACAGATGGCCTGTCGCCTTGGCCCCGTCAAGCCTGCCAAGAGGCTGCCAGTCACCAATGCCCTTTCTCCTGGGCACTTCCCTCTCTGCTCTGAGGCATGGCATGTGCAGCCAGCTAGCAAACCTGCTAGAAACCTGATGGGGGAGAGGCCGTCAGGCTGACCGCACTGCAGCACTGACTTGCCCCCTCGAGATCTGCTCTCAGAGTGGCACAGAGCAACAACCCCTGTGAGTGTGTTGTTTTCTTCCAGGATAGCCAGGGGTGTGGCACTCATTCCCATGGTTGGAGAGCACCCAGACTCTACCACCCTGCTTATCCACTCAGGGGGCGATGGACACCTGGGGCGTTTCCACGCTTGGTCGTTATGGATATTACTGTGGCATTCATGCATGAGTTTGGGTCTGGGCATACATCATCTGCCCTCTTGGGTGTGTACCCAAGAGCAGAGTTGCTGGACCTCTGGACAGCTCTGCTTCACTTCTTCCCATCTATCTATTGATTGCTTTGGAATCGGGGCACTAGAGATGCACGTAACAGTGAATCATTGTGAGGATTCACACACACACACAGCTGACCTCACGGACCTCGTTCTGCAGCTGCTCCCTTTACCCAGCTTTCCTTCCCTCCCCTCAAGCCCTTCCTCTACTTTACTTTTCTCCTTTTCATTTTCTTGGCATTCACCCCTCTTTTTTGCCCCTTATTTCTCTCTAGCTTCTGCATAGAAGAGAAAACACTGGGCCCTTGACTTCCTGAGTCTGGCTTATTTCACTTAGTGTGATGTTTTCCAGGTCCGCTGAGGAACCTGAGTACCATCCTACACTCTCACCATCCATGCACAGGTATGCCACCTTCCCTGTACCCTTTCCAGCATTTGAATCTTTTGATCACAGTCATCCCAGTGAGTGGAAAGCTGTATCTCACTGTGATTTTGATTTGCATTTCCCTGGTGACTAATTATGTTGGGGACGTTTCCATGTGCTTATTTGGCCATTTGTATGCCCTTGGAGAAATGTCTACTAATATCCTTTATCTATTTTTTAAATTGAGTTAATTGTGTCTTTATTTTTAAGTAGCAATAGTGCTCTACCAGTTCTTGACAGTAGATACTCATTGGATAATGACGCAGATGACTTCTCTTATTCTGCAGGCTGCATCTTCACCATCTTTACAGGGTTCTTTGAAGTGCAGAAGTTTCTAATTTTAATAGAGTCTGGTTCATCTATTTTTTTCTTTTTTTGATGGTGATTTTAGAGTTATTACTAAGAAATTATTGCCCAATCCAAGGTCATGTGCACCTGTTTGCTTCTATGTGTTTCAGTTTTAACTCTTCCATTAGGGTCTTGAATCACTTGGATTCATTTTTGTAGATGGTGTGATGTAGGATACACCTTTGTTTTTTTGCACAAGGGAAATCAGTTGTCTCAACACTACTTATTGAAAAGATTATTGGTTTGGTGGCCAATCCCAAAACTCAGGGGCCTAAGGCAGGAGGATCTCAAGTTGGAGGCAAGTCTCAGCAACTTAGCAAAATCCTGCCTTAAAATAAAAACTAAAAGGGCTTGGAATGTAGCCTGGTGCCAAAGAGCCTCTGGGTTCAACACTTAGTACTGTAAACAACAATAAAACTATGTTCCCATTGAATTATCTTGAGACTCATTGAAAACCAACCAACTATAAGTTGATGGGTTTATTTGTAGACTTTGTATTCTATTGATCTGCAAATGTCTGTATCTGTATCTACATCATCTATATCTATGCCAGTGCCATGCAATGCTGGTTGACATAGCTTTGTAGCATACTTTGAAATATGGAAGCATGAAGCTTCCAAATTTGTTCTCCTTCACTGACATTGTTTCAGTTATTTATCTTTTATGTGGTGCTGGGTATTGAACCAAGGCCTTGTGTGTGTTAGGCAAGCCCTCTACCACTAAGCCACACTCCCAACCCCCTTCTTGTGAATTTTTGAATCAGCATCACCATTTCTGTTAAAGTATCAGCTGGGACCTTGATAGTAATGTCATTGAATCTGTAGGTAAATTTGAGGAGTGTTGCTATTTTAACAATATTATATCTTCCAATCTCAGAACACAAGACACCTTTCCATTTGTTTGGGAGGTCTTTGATTTCTGTCAACAATATTTTGTAGTTTTCAGAGTGCAAGACTTGCACTTCTTTTGACAAATCTATTTCTAAGTATTTAATCCCTTTTGATGTTGTTGTAAATGGAATTTTTTAAAAGTTCATTTTCAGATATTCATTACTCTGCACAGAAAGTGCAATGCCTGTTAGGTTTTGCATTTTGATCTTGCAACCTTGCAAAACTCTTTTATTGGTTCTAATAGTTTTTCAGTCAGTTTCTTGGGGTTCTCTCTAGGGAACATGATGTTATCTGCACACAGAGTTTTACTCCTTCCTTTCTGTTCTGCATGCCTTCTATTTCCTTTTCCTGCCTAATTGCATTGGCTGTAACCTCCAGCACAATGCTGAATAGAAATCATGGGAATGGGCACAGTTGTCGTATTCTTTTTTTTTTTTTTGTACCAGGGATTGAACTCAGGGGCACTCGACCCCTGAGCCAAATCCCCAGCCCTATTTTGTGTTTTATGTAGAGACAGGGTCTCACTGAGTTGCTTAGTGCCTCGCCATTGCTGAGGCTGGCTTTGAACTCGCGATTCTCCTGTCTCAGCCTCCCTAAGTGCTGGGATTACAAGCGTGAGCCACCGTGCCCAGCTCGTTGTCCTATTCTTGATTGTCCAGATTCTGCTTTATGGAGAGTAGTGAACAACACACATAAACTCCTACAGAAGGAATAGGCAAGGAAGAAGATCATTTCATCACAATGAAAGCATTAAAAAGTTGGTGTGTATAGAAATTTAGATCCTAGAGATGCAAAGAATTATGAAATACTGGTCCAGAAGAATCCATCTGAACATCCCTCAGAGAGGATTAATGCAGCAAAAAAATGGTTGGTACCCAATGAGAGGATGGAGAGGGTAGATCAGACAGCTAGAGGACACCCAGGGTGAGAGCTGGTGAGGCTGAAAGCTAGTCCACCCCGAGTTCTTGGGAAAGAGCCAGGGAGTGGAATTCAGGGTGACACTCTGAATATGTGGGAAGCCTGTGTTAGCAGGCGGAGGAGACTCGGAGGCCAATGTCAAGCACATCAGGAACCAGATGGATCAGGAACAAGTGGGGGACAAGGTCAAAAGGCCCTGTGTAGTTTAAGGAAAGTTTCTCAAGGCCCGGCTACCCTTAGGGAGGATATCAGCACACTCAAAGTTTATGTTGGATCCAAAAAGATGTCATAGAAATAGAGCAGGGACTAACCTTCACTTGACCCTGACCCTGTCGACACAGTCATCTAGCTGACATTGTTGAGAATGCACAGGCTGCTCTGCACTGAGACCAGGAGCCTGGCAAAGCCCACAGCAGAATCACCTGGTGATTCCAACCGACTAATGTGCTCCAGCTGTTCAATGCAGCCAATCCATCCCCCTTGGAGTTCTTATATTCCAAGAATAATGGAGGGTCCAGACAGCAAGCTGGTTAATTTCATCTGACTCCTTTTTATCCAGCATTCCTGGACCTTATCAATGTCCCTTTAATGGTCCAGCTTGTTCTGTGTACCTTCACATTCACCTGCCATTTGGCCACACAGCAGAGCAGTGCGGACGTGAAGGGTCTGGTTCTGAGCATCCGACAACGCTGGGCTGGAAGTCAGCTCCAGTCCTCACCAGCTAGGCTCCGTGGATGAGTCACTTAGAACTAAGCCTTGGTTTTATCATGACCTCCCCATGACATCATGGCTAAAACACGCCATTGGCTATGCGTTCAATGCGTCACAGAGCACCTGATGTGGAAAAGTCGCCAAGACCACACTGCTAGTACCGCAGACAGACTTTCCCATGGGGCAGTGACGACAGACCCTGCTATCTTTATGCTACAGAATCAGATCTGGCAATTAGGAGGCAGGGCCTTTTCCAGAATGACACCATGACCCAGGACCAGAGCAAGTTCTCAAACCCCACTCCCCTGATTGGTGAGCCATGTTCTTCCCACTCCACTACCCTGGATTTTCTTTCATGAGCAGCTTACTGGTTAGAATTGATCAGTAAGTAGTAAAGCAGCCACGAAGATGCTTGATGAGGAGAAACTGTGACTGCAGCCTGACGACAGGTCATGCTCCCTCATTTACCCTCTTGGAGTTTCTCTGACCTATACCTTGGTCACAGAGGCGCTGGGATCCATCCATAAAGTCACTCTTTCAAATGTGCTGGCGTCAGCCATAAGAATGTGGGAGAGGAGAGAGCTGCACTGTCTAGGAAGCCACCGTGGTGACCCAGGTGCTCTCTGGAAGGGAGGCTCCTGGGCAAGGGGATGGGAGGAGAGCCTGCTGGTGTTCCTTATCATAGAAGAGCTGGGCCAGCTACCTACACAGAAGCTTTGCACTAGTATGACCTGGAGTCCCATCGTGACCAAAGATTGGACTTGAATAAACACTAAGCACTTGGCTCAAGATCCAGGCTCTTCCATAGACATTCAATTCAGGGAACCGAGTGTTTACCAAGAAAGGGTGAGAACGGATTTCCATTCCCAAATTACCTCCCCCGTTAACCTCCATTGACTCTTGCTGCTCCAAATTGAGTCCCCTTAATTGGAATTTGTTTTGAGCTGCATTTGGAAGGAATAGCTAGGACCCAGATGCTGGTCCAGATCTTAGTCCTTCGTGGTTCAGGACAGACTTGCAAATCTGCAGTCTTGGAGCACACAATGGGGAGAGAGGGCAGTTCCAGTGTCCTGGGTTGGTTGAAAAGCATATCTCAGGGGATGCGAAAGTCCCAGGTGAGGGCTCTGCACTTGGCGGTCATTAGCAAAGAGGTGTTCAAGAAACAGAGACGTCACATGTTCTGACACATAGCATTTGGGAACGATCACTGCTTGTCCTCAAGTCTTGCCCTTCTCACAGTCCCTCGGCTCCCTGCTTTCAGACATGTCCGCGGCACCACAGCAGGCCTGGGCCACTGAGGTCCTCTCCAAGGTAAGGACCCCATCTTCTCCAGGTTTTATTTCCTGACTTTTGTTCCTTCACGTGAGCACTGTGGGCCAAGCAAAGAGGACTGAAATGAGGAGCCCTTGCCTCGCTCCTCTTGGCAGCATGACACAAGCCTCCTGGCCTGCAGGCCGCCCCTGCCCCAGGAGGAGGATGGCCCGGGAGTGCACACCGGTAGGGCTGATGGCGGACAGGCAAGGGGAGAATAGAGAGGGAAGGCAAGTTGCCAAGGAGACAGAATTCTTCCAGAAGGAGCCAGCCTTTCCCAGGCCTTCCTGAACTCGGTGGCCACGAGGCAGGGGCGTGGAGACAGGCCCGTGCCCGGCATCTGGGAGGGAAGATCTCGCCAAGTGGAACGGGCCTTTGCCTCGTAGCTTCTAGATGAGTGTTGGGCTGATTTCCACCAATTTATGTCCATTCCTGGCGTCCAGCTCCGTCCCCTTCATCACCTTTCTGTTTGTGACATGTGGGGTTTCCCTGCACTTGCTCAACCCACCACTGCGCCAGGCTTGGAAACTGGGAGATAGGAATGTCTGAATAATGCCGCCACTTCTCAAAGTCACACGAGGCCTCCCAAGGCTCCAGATAAAGGTGACATGGATCTTGAGACAGCGGGAAATGCAACAGCCCATGTGACAGCCAAAGCCCACACAACCCATCCGACCCGTCCAGGTGGGAGGTGGAGCTGGGGGGCAGCTACTTCTGGCTGTCTCCATGAACAGGTGTGTGGTCTCATCTCTAAAATGAAATCCGAGCAGAACGTCCATCCCTGTCTCCTGAACATGAATCTGCAGCTCTGGGCATCCAGAGACAGGCCGTTCTTTTGAAATCTGACATCTGAGTCTCACCTTGAAGTGCCACTTGCTATAAATATGACCTACAGCCACTGAGAAGGGAAAAGCAGATAAAAACCAAAACAAGGAAGAGGGAGGGAAAACGGGTTTCGGCCTTTCAGGAACCGCCACCCCCACCATCAGCCTGTCATTAAGATTCAGCACCATGACTGGAAGGGACAGAATCAACAGTCTGGAACTCAAAACCCCATGCATCTTCTCATCAGGCCAGGGGCGAGCGGGTTTGCTACAACCGAGAGCAGGGCTGCCGGCGTCAGGGGCGGAAGTGCCTTAGCTGAGGGGCCACCAAGCTGCTTAGCAGCAGCCCGCTGGGAGCCGAGGCCTCCCTCTCCCCAGCAGTGGAGACCAGAAGTGTCCTCAGACCCTACCGAGCTCGGGTGGGGAGGGGACTACCAGGGTTGAACCCCTTAGGGTTAGAAAGGTGCCTTCCTCCTGCCTCTCCCTCGGAGTCGCTGTGGTTCCAGTGTCCCTGTGGATGGTCAAAGGCCCTTTGCAGAGATTTCTTATTTTAGACCCTCTCCTTAATGCATGGGCCCTCCTTCCTAGGATCTCCCCGGGGTGGTTTCCCTTTCCCGTGATCACCCCTTAACACTGAGAATGTGCTCCCGGGAGACTTGCTATGCTCACGCGCCACCCTGTCTCCTCCCCGGGATGGTTCCCAAGGGCCGAGGTGGGAGGACCTGCTCAGGGCGTCGTTCTGCCCCTTTTAGGTCCAGCAGCTCGGCCAGCACTGTGGCGTGATGGACTCTCACACTGAGATGCTGGTGGGGAAGCGGCTTAGGTGCCCTTCCCTCTGCATTCTAAAGGGACTACTTGGGACAGCGATGACTTCACCTGGTGCTGGGGCTCCTACGTGGCTCCCCAACAGCCCTGCATGCACCGGCGTGGCCATGCACCCATGCAGAAGCAGGGCTGAAGGGTCAGGCAGAGCATCTTGGGCAGAAGCTGGTCAGCCAGGGACTCTGGCCCCTCCGGGCTCTCTTGAGGATGCTGATGTAGTTGCCTTCCCCCTGCATCTGGCACCAAACCATGAACATAAGAGGAAGGCTCAGAGTGTCCCTGGAGGTGGCTTTTGACAGCATGGGTACAGCAGGATGGGCCCCCTGCTCCTACTGCGTGAGCTCCTGGGGCTGCATAAAGTGCCCTGCCTTGTGCTCTGCCTCAAGTGGAAACCACCAGGTTTGGAGAGCATCAAACGGCCTTGTCCTTGCCCAGCATCTGAGTCACAGCTGGTGCCTAGGAGCCCTCACTGAATGTGGACCCCATGTGGTCCTTGCTGCTGTAATGACGATGACGAGGGCCCAGGCCTGTTGCCCCAGCATGGACACATTCAAGCAGAGCTAACCACACACAAGCCCGTACTCCACGAGCAGCTCACATTCAGCTCTCATTTATTACATACCTACTATTTTCTGGGTATGGTGCCAGGAGCCGGGAACAGTGACAATCACAGACAGCCCTGCCCTCTCTGAACTGGCAGGGAATCTATTCACAAACCTTTTCAGTCAGCTGGATCCTTCTTGACGAATGTCAGTTGTAAGGGGATGCAGAGCTGAGCGCAGCGGTTAGAGCAGAGCGGCCGAGGGCGCCTCCTGTTTCCCCCGTGGAGGCTGTGTGTCCCCCTCATGCCAGGCTGGCTCCAAGAGGAGTGGTGTCCTGGGCCCGCTGAGGTCCCACTGTCCTGCTCTTGTGGGGAAGACAATGTACACCTCACATGCTAATAAGGAGAAGCCGCAGGCTTCCGAAATTCAGCTCCGAGCAGGAGAGCGGCTCTCGCCCCTCCATCTGGGCATCTTGAGACCGTCCCAGTTGGCTGACAACCAGCTCGAGAGGCGAGGAGAAGCCAAGCTGGGCCCTGTGACGTGTGGGTTTACTCCACAGAGCCAATGAGGCTGGGATGGAGTTCCGTGCTTGCCCGGCATGTGCTCGATCCCCAGGTCCACAGGGGAAAAAGCACAGGGAGTAGACGTCACAGCCACCGCCACTGTTACAGGAAGGGGAAACGGAGGTGCACAGTGTGCAGGCGCTCACTCCAGGAAAAGGCAGCTAGCAGCGGGGGCCTGGCCCCAGGAAATCCCATGCCTGAGTTTAAGCCCTAAGCCAGGGATCAGGGAGTGATCCCCGTAGAGGGCCACAGAGTCACTAAGCTCAGTTTCTTGGCCACACCGTCTCTTGCAACTGGCCAGCTCTGCCAAGGAAGTGTGGAGGCTGACAGAACTCAACATGCAAACAAATGAGCTCGGCCAGGTCCCAATGAAACACGATCTGCGGACGCCAAGTTCAGAATTTGTTTAACTTACACTTGTTACAAATACTTTCTTCTAAGCACTTAAACCCATTCTTATCTCATAGGCTGTATGAAAACAGCTGGTCTGCAGGGTGGGCTCGTGGGCCGCAGCTGGCCAACCCATCCCTTGGCCAGCAGGCTGTGTCCTCTTGGATGCTGGGTGACTCTGCTTGTTCAGTGTTTTCATAGGCTGGCCCTCACAGTCTCCCTCTTCACTTACCTTTTTACTAGGAAAGCTCACAAGCCCTCACAGAAGTGGACAGAATGTCCCACATGTCCCCAGCACACCACCCCAGGCCTTCCACAGGCACCCCTGTGAGGTTGCAACTCAAGCTGGGAATGCAGGGTGGGTGTGAGGAAAGGAAGAGGTGCGGCCGAGCTCTCCCGAATCCACTGCGTCTGTGTAGAGCGTCTGTAGGAGGCTCAGCTCAACAGGCGTGCACAGCGTCTGTGGGAGGCTCAGGTGCTCTCCACCCTGCACCAGGGACAGGGCCCCTTGAGGGTGCCCAGAGGCTGAGGCTCTGTTTCCATCCCACAGTGAGCTACAGGGTGGTGCCGGAGCCACCCAGGAAGATCAGAATGGTAAGTAGAGACAGAAGCAGAGCCGGGCAGGTGCCGAAGCTCTCAGCCATACCTGAGGGATTAAATGAGAGATGGGCAATTTCTGTGTGTGGCCCAGGCCAGCATGGGGGCAGTCCCCCAGGAGGAGCTCCCCCTTTGCTCAGCTCCTGCTGTGAAGAGGCGGAAGTGAGGCTGTGCTCATTTGCCTCAAGGGTTGATTTTCTTTAAAGAACCACAGTGCTTAGAGATGGGGGAAAGAAATTCCAAAAACAACAATCAGTGTTTTCCAATGAACAGCCGATGGCTGGATGGGGTGAGATGTCCCCACTGTCTCGCAGGGTGAGCACTCATGAGGCGCCATCTGCGTGGGCTGTGTGGCCTCACAGGAAGGGAGGTGGTGGCCTGCTTTTCTCCCAAGGAGAGGCTCACCTGCTGGGACTCTGGTCGAGTGTGCCAACGGTCGCCACTTCGAAAACCACAACTTGTAAGCACAGGGACTTCTGCGTAGCAGACCGGGGAGGAGCTGGAAGTCCTGGTGGAGAATAGGTCATGGTGTCAGAGTTTTCTCTCCGAGTCCAAGTCTGCTGATGGGAGGAGCCACGTGTCCTCTTCTGTCACGGAGGCAACAGGACCACGTGCTGCAGGGCTTCTCAGCAAGATGGTTCACGGCCACTGGGATGTATTACACTCATCGTCACGGGTCTTCATCCCTTCCTCTCCCTGAAATGTGGTTTTCACTGCCCTTCTGGGAGAGGAGGGTCCCTTCCCTCATCTCTGGACTCAACCAGAGACTTAACATAATGGATAGATCAAGTTGGAAATGACCCGGTGCCACTTTTAGGCTTTGGCCTCAAGATACCGTGGGTGCTTCTGCTGGCTCTGCGCTTTGTGGTTGCAGTCATAAGAACATCCCCAAGCTAGCCTGCTGGCCAAGCAGGAGGCTGAGATGTTTACCAACAGGGTGCACCTGCTCAACTGCTGTGTGAGTCCAGCATGGTGTACAGAAAGACTTGGGAATGTTTAGCACAGTCCCCATCCCTGCCAGCCTTCACAGTGGGGAGAAATAACAAACATTATTTTTAGGCCACTGAGTTTTGGGAGTGTTTTGTTACAAAGCAGTAGCTAACAGATGCTCCAACTGACTTTAACTGTGAGTGAACCATAATCAGGAAGCCAATTATGCTCGAGAAAATAATAGTGACCTTGTTTAAATCAAAGAGAAAGTGAAGCTTTATTTCACATGTAGATTGGATTGCTAGTACTTATGGGGATAATTGAGACTGTCCCACAGAATGTGGGAAGTATAACAAAATCCCTTGTTCAGGGAATACAGTTGGCTACTATGAATATGAGATGATTTTTGTTACTCTGGTGGGACAATATCTTTTTATGAGCATACATCACCTGGGCCACTGGCCTCAGAGTAGAAACTCAGTGGTCAGTGGTGAGTCTCACCCAGGGTTTACAAAACTCCCTGTGAGGTCAACTGTGCTTTGCAGCTAAAGCTGAGAATGACTGAGCTGTCCGATGCCAAAGACCTAGATAGTTAAGATGTGATAGAGATCTTGAGAAAATTCCACGTTTTCTTTTTTCCAGCATTAAATGCATTTCTCAGTCACCATCAATATCAGGCCCGGCAGGAGATCTTTTCTAGTGATTTCCTGATGTGGACGGGACGGGAAGGACTCTGCTTGGGCTGAAGACAGCTGCCAGCCGCGTGAGAAGCGTGTTCTTCCCCTCCCCCTGGAAATCCTGCCATCCATCAATTCCTTCCTCAGCCCTGCTTCTGCTCCGGCTCACCTGTGTGGTCAGGGGTGTCTTCCCAGCTGCTGTCTGCACGGCCACGTTGAAATCCTTGCCAACAATCATAAGGAATGATACTAAGTTCAAGGAATGCTGGGTCCCTGTCTAGTGTCCACAGGCACTGCTGGACTTTGCTGGTTTCATTGCCAGCAAATGAATCCAGGGAGAGCCTGTTTGGGTGGGCCTCTGCCAGCCACGGGCACCTCAGGAAAGAGTACAGCACAGATCAGAGACCAACTCTGACATTTGCCCAAGCAGCTCTGTGTTGCTAACTCCCCTCCCCTGGGCCTGGATGAGCAGTTTCCATTGCCTGGGTCCAGTCGCAGACCCAAGCACGGACAGAGCAGAGATTCCCACAGGCTCCTGAGCCACCGGCTTGCCTGGCACAGTCCTCGTGTGGCCACTTACCAGTTCCGGGGGCCTGGGTAGGCAGGGCACCAGATTCCCCACCTGTACAATAGGCAGCTTGACCTGCACCAGGGCAATCACCTGTACAGCCCGACACCTGTGTTCCCACTATGCTCACTCTGCACACATTAGGTGCTCAACAAACAGTCAGATGCACAGATGTAGGAACTAGAAAACAAACGACTAAAGAGATGGATTTGACTGCATTCTCTGCCTTTTCCCCCTACTTTTTGTCCCCGCACTTTCAGGAAAATGGTATCCAGTACACCCTCATACCTGAATTTTTTCACATACCTGATATGTGCATGTTAGGAAGGCACATTCTGAAGAGAGTTCTGTGTGCATTATGTTCACAGGGGTGAGCAACTATCAGCACTGAGTCCAGAACACCCTCACCACCCGCAAAGGAAGCCCCGGGGCTATGAGCAGCCGGCCGTTTGCTTTCTCCCCAGCACCTGTGATCACGCAGCTCGCTGGTTCTGTGGATCTGACTATTCCAGACATTTTTGTATAAGTGGAATTCTGTTTAAATGGAATACAAATGAATATGGTATATGGCTTTTTGAGTATAAGGCTGAGTCATTTTATCAGAAAAAAAAATTATAGGCAACTTCCTGGATGCCCAGTAAACAACACCCTAGGTGTCTGTGCCCTGGCAGGCTGGGATGCCGCAGGCCGCCTTGGCCCGCTGGCTGGTACCTGATTCCACCTGCCAGCTGCGCCCTGAACTCTGGGAACGAGCCACAGCTGCTCTACGAGCTGCAGCCCTGTCTGGTCCCCATGTCCTCTACTCCCTCCCACGGCGGCTCACCGTCAGACCCCCGTGCCCAGAGGGGATACGTTGCTAAGTATCTCTTTGGCCTGCGTGGAGACGTATTCCAAAGAGGGCATCGTGGAGATGGCCTGACCACTGCTCACACAGAAAAACCGGGACACGGCTAATTCTCGTTGCTTTGCACAAAGCTGCTGCTTCTAACAAAGGCGGGGGTTGTCTCAGACACGACTTTACACCAATTTGTGCTTCTTGCCACTGTGAAGTTTTCAACAGACCACTGCTCAAAGCAGAGACAGAGTCCTAATTCCAGAATTCATAACAAAAATACAGGGTTCTAGGGGCCCAGACGGGTTATATTGTAATCTCCCCTCCTAGGATGTCAGAATTTTCCCCGCTTCACTGAGCATCAGCATCGGGCATTCTAATTACTATGACAAGTATCAAGATAGTCCCTCTGCTGTTGCCGTAATCTTACTCAAGAAAATGTGCTTGAATTTGAGAATAGTTATTCTGCTGCTTTGCTGCACAATACATTGTGTCTCCACTGAAGACGCTCCAAGGCTGTTAGCCCCGCCGCCCTCAGCTGCCATGCTCTTCTGGAGCATCACCGTGCCTGCTGAAGGCAGGGAGGGCCGTGAGCAGCCGCGCAGAAAACCGAGTGTATCCAGGACACAGACCTCCATCCTGGAATGCTTGAGAACCAACCTCCTAAAGAAAACCTCCAGGACAAGCCCCCAGACCAGCAGCATCAGCAGCACCTAGAAAGTTCTTAAAAATGCAGCTTCCCAGGTTACACCCTCCACTTGCTCAGTGGGGCCCCACAGACTGCTCTGGCCCTGGGTGGATGACGCCCTTCAGGGGACCAGACACACCAGTTTAAGGACTGATGCAGCGTCCCACTGGAAGGACCCAGCTGTGCAGCCAGTGGGAGTACCAGGGCGTGAGATGTCCCTCTAGAACACGATGCTATCAGCATCAGCATGTTCCAAGACAGCAGGGCCTGGAGTGGGTCAAGCGCTGACCCCCACACAGTGGGTCCATATCCCGGAAACTGTGATGTGACTCTGTTCAGATAAAGGGCCTCTGCAGATGTGATTAACCACAAATCCCAGGATGAGATCATCGTGGATTATCTGGGCCAGCCATTAATCCAATAACAACTGTCCTTGTAATGGGGAGAAAAGGCTGGCTCAGACGGCAGCCGAGACTGAGGTGCTGCTCGGCAAGCCAAGGAAGCCCCAGCCAGCAGCGGCTGTAAGAGGCAAAGGCCTCTCCCTCCAGCCTCAGGAGGCACCAAGCCTGCCATCAGGGCCCCAGGAACGACTCCACCCTGAAGTGGCATTTTAAAACTAAAGAGTGTTGGATGCACACGCTGTTCTCAGGGTTGCTATATGCAGAAACACGGGACCTGTGTGTAAGCGCTGGTCCTTTAATGTTGGGGGTCTTTGCTCCTCCTTCCCCATCCAGGTGTTCCAGTCACAGACTTCCCTGGTCCCAATGTGGGTATCACGTCTGCTTGAAGTTCCCAGAAGAACTGTGACGTTAGTCACCAACCTGGGGCCACCTTGACACCTCCAGAGCTGTGGTCAGCTGCCTGGCCACAGCATGGCCTTCAGCCAAGACGCAGGAGGTGGCCTTTCCCAGCCCTCACCATGAATCCGTGCTCTCTGGAGGGAAGGGAAACTCCCACCCACAGTGCTTCCTGGGGTCCCCTTGCATAATGGCCTATTAGGACCCCAAGGAGCCTTTTGGTAACAGTTCAGGCTCTCTGTTGATTAACCTAGTATTTCCCAACCTGCAGGGCCAGCGGAACTTTCTGACCAAGGACTGCCGGCATCTCACAGTGTGACAGTTCCCTGGACACAGGGGGAGAGGTGGAGAGATGGCTCGGCTTATCTGTGATGGGCTGGGCAGGGAGAGGGACCCACGTGGCAGCTGATAGGTTTCAATACTATATTATCTCCAAATGCCAGTCTGAGACCAGCGTTAACCATCAGCCCAGAAGCCTAAGGACACTGAGTCCCTTGTCCTGGAGAGCCTACCCCAGGACACACCAGCCCTTCCCAGGGCACATGCTCCTCTCTCAGGACACACCCTGGCCATGGAGAGGGACTGTCACAAGCACTGCCCCAGGTGTAGTTAGGCAGCAGGGTTTGGTCTCAGGTCCTCAGAACCTGCTCTGCACACCCAGATCCATATTTCCCAGTCCCTCCTGGACTGATCCTGGAAACAGCCTGGAGACTATCCTCTCTGATTTCCAATTTATTTGTGTCATTTGGCAAACAGGGAGTGCTTGGTTCAGGCCAGAGGCCAGCTCAGCACTAGCCACATCCATTACACTACCCTGCCAGCTGGGCATTAGCATGACTCAGGCCAGGAAGGAGAGATGAGGACTTAGGCACAGAGAGGTCAAAAACCTGCCTAGGTCACACAGCCAGGGAGTGTTGGAGCCAAGTGCATCCAGGTAGCCTTCCTTGGCCCACACACCCAAGCACCACGCCAGGTGGCACTCACTGCCTCTGGCTTGGAGCCTTTCCCCTGCACCCCACCCCCACCCCAGGAGGTGATTTAAAACCCCTATCACGCATATTTAAATTCAGCTCTCCCTCAGAGCTCCCTACCTTTTATGCAAGACTATTTTCAGTCTTCCCATACATACTGGACTGAATACACAGCCACGTGCATTTTAAAAGTTCAGGAGCCGTCTAGGTTAGTGGCGTGCCCGCGCAGTTTTTGAGATCCTGACGCTGCCGGGCCTTCGGGTTTATCCTGGGCTGGCAGATGATCTGCAAATGTAAACATGGCCCGGCTCCCCAATGGCTTCCCTGCGCTCTCAGGAGAAGGTCTACTCCCTGCCCGCCAGGCTCAGCCTGTCTCTGGCCCTGGCCCCTTGGGGGGCTTCAGCAGGCCTCTGACCCGCCCTCCTAACACCCTTCTGCCTGGAGGACTCTTCCTCTGCACAGGAACACCTAGGCCATAGGCCACACAGGCGCCCTGAACGCCAGGGTGCCCAGCCCCCTTCATGGGCCACACAGCCTGCTGTCACCACAGTGCCCCAGTCCCCTCTCACTCCCACACAGCCAGATACCCCATGGCACCCGAGTGGCCCTGGCGTGTGTGCCCTTCACACTTTATCACACAATGTATTCAGGTGCTATGAGACCAACAGACCTGAGCCCTGTTCTGCCCTGGAGGGTGGGCATCAGCCCTGGTCTAAGCATTATGGCCACGTTAGAAGTCTACTGAATGAATGAGTGGAAGCACTAATGGGCAGGTGGGCAGATGGGCAGACACACAGGCAAGCGCCGCAGATGGAGCGAGGAGGCTGGGGTGGCGGGGCTGCCCTGGGTAGCTCCTCAGCCAGCACAGAACTCCAGCTGTGACTTCTCCGTCCTTTCCCAGGTGCTGGGCTCTGCAGACGCCTGCGATCATCCAGTGTATGATCCCGGAACACCTCGCACTAGCCCCACGCCAGGGCCCACTGGCTTCCTTCACCAGAGCCTACATGGACCCCCAAGTCTGACCCTGACTCTTGCTCCTGGGAGAGTGTCATTCCAGTTCACAGAATAACAACAACAAGCAGCAGAAAAAAAAGGAAAACACAAAAAACAACGTAGCCTGATGGCCTCACAACCATCCCTAACAATCCATCTCTGATTAGCCTCCTCATTAAAATATAAACTAACTTAATCCAATCATGTGGGCAGCAGCCCGAGCCAGCTCAGCCGTCCTCATTAACAACTCCAGGACGCTCGCTCTCCTCTACAAGACTTGACAATTTGGCGTTTGTGTTAAGAATATGAATTTCTTGCTGGTGCAGAGAGGACAATCTCTGGCAGTTGCTGCATCTCCCCGTGCCTGCACGCCAGGAGCGTGTCTTCTGATTTCCCAAACAAAGCCATTAGGCAGGAAACCACCAAACACAGCGGGGTGTGGACAATGGCAGGTGTGGCTAGCTCAAGATTATTTTCTTACCGAGCTGGTGGGAAGGGTGCCGTGTGCACCAGCATCTCCCAGGTGGCGCTCCCCGTGCAGCAGAAAGGAAGGACAGTCCCACCACCTGCATCCTGACCATCCCTTCTCTGTGCGCCTCCTTAACCTCCCCGGCAAACCTCCTCTTGTGTGGAGATCCCACTCCTCCTGGCAAGCCTCGGCTCCACGAGGTCTCTGTGAGCCTCCTCAGGAAGATCTTGCCCACCAACCACTTACAGTTTTCTCTCATTCCATCAGAAGCTGAGGACTGAATGCCAGGGGACCCAACAGGTGAGGCCAAGAAGTGGGCCCCCAGGTGCCTGGAACCAGTACCTGAAGGGGGGGTCAGGCCCCGCTTGGCTCCAGGTGGTCCATACGCAATAACATATGCTCACATACGCTGGTGTCCGAGGCCCGTGACTGTCCACCCTCTCCACCTCGTCTCCTCAGCCTGGGTTCCTCTTTGCATATAATAATATCCCCCTTAGGGATATTCAGCTTTTCCATACACAATCAGGAAAGCTGAATTTTCCAATGAAAAGCTGACATTTTGGCAACTAAGCTGGTAAAACGCACACTTCACATAAGCCGAACTACACATGCTCGCAGGTCGAATTTAGTGACCACTTTTCCTCCTGTTTGGGTGCTTGCTTGTCCCCTGGCTCCTCCAGAGGCCTCTGCACACTGTGACCCCCAGCGGAGACCAGCTCCTTGCCCACTTCTGACGCCCTGTCCCTGGGGCTGGGATTCTTCACGCAGCTGTGGACCCTGCCCCTCGCTGTGCCTCCCCCAGCTTGGAGCTCTGCTGCTCTGTTCTGACGTCTTTGTTGGAGCTTTGCATCTGTTGTTCATTAGAGATGTTTCACATTCATTTTGATTTTTTAAACTTTTTCATTGAAGTGTCATCTCCGCGGCCCGGTTTAGGGTTCTCATGTCGTGCGATGTGCTCTGTGCTTCGCCCCTTCTTGGCCGGCTCACGGCCCTGGCCTCGCCTAGTCACACCTTTGCTCCCATGGACACACATTGGACCTGACGTCACAGCCCTGTGCTCTGACACAGCAGCTGGCCAGTGCTGAGAGGTGAGGCGTGAGCACTTCGCTGGCCTGTGCACCTTAATGCCAGCGCATGCTAGGGGCCACGTGGGGGCATCACGTTGACTTTTGGGACCCTCGCTGCACACCAGTGCACCTTTATGCAGGTGTAGGTTGAGTGTGAAGATGGACAACCGCCAGCCGCCCTGCCCAGGGTCTCCCATAGGCCTTGAGGGTCCCCCAGTGCTGGGCGTGTGGAGTGCAGGTGGATGGTGAGGTGTGTGCGAGAAAAGAAGCAGGAGTGCAGCCAGGTGTGGCAGCCACACCTGTAACCCTAGCATTTTGGGAGGCTGAGACAGGAGGATTGTGAGTTCAAAGCCAGCCTCAGCAACGGCGAGGCGCTAAGCAACTCAGTGAGACCCTGTCTCTACATAAAACACAAAATAGGGCTGGGGATGTGGCTCAGTGGTCGAGTGCCCCTGAGTTCAATCCCTGGTACCAAAAAAAAAAAAAAGAAGAAGAAGAAGGCGACGGCACCGGGCCTCCGGAGGGAGTCGATGTCACTCGAGCTTCTGATGAGCTGTTCTCTCTGCCACCATCACGGAAGCTGAAGGAGAAGTGCAAGTCCGTGCGTCCACTGCAGGCAGGTGAGCCCGTGTGGCCCAGATCCGCCTGTGACGCACACTGGGAGGTCTCTGGAAGCCTCCAGGTAGCCTGCGCTTTTCCAAAGAGCGAGGACACATTGCTCTGGTGGGCATGGCCAGCTTCCTGCTGTGTGATGTCAGCCCAGGTCTTCACTGCCCCAGGAGAGGCCAAGCGCACAGCAGGTGCATCCACCCACAGCCTGGCTGGTGGGCAAAGCACGGCGCACGGCCAGGCCTGCACTTGGTGCTCCCCCGCCCTCCTCCAGGCGAGGCTGTCCTCATCCGAGTCCTCGTCCTACAGGAGGGAGTCCCTGGCTCCATAGGCTTCTTCTCCTGGCTTAGGCCAATGTGGCCTATGGACACTTCTGCCCACCACTCCTGACTTAGGGGCTTTTAAAATAAATTCCTAAGTGAAATAAAAGAGGCGATAACATGCAAAGAGATGAAAGGCACTGGAGTCGGGCTTTCCTCCGGGAGGAGCTGGGTGTCAGGGGCCTTGCTGCCTTCACCCTGGCGAAAGGCTAGTTTTGATTTAAATATTCGGCTTTCGTCGTCCTCAAAACAAATCGTTATGGGAAAATCGGATGTGAACACACAGGAGCTGCTCAGGTCAGGAAGCAGAGTCCTGGGGCGATGCCCCTTCAGGGGACGGTCCCTCTGCGGCGCACTGTCCCCTCATCCTCAGAGCAGCGCACCCACCTCTGTTGCCCTGCGACCCGCCCATAGAGCCCAAGGTGGTCTGCCCAGGGCTGATGCTCCCATGCTGCCCCGGTCCAGGGTTCCCCAGCAGGGGGTCCCAGCGACGATGACCAACAAGAGCTTCGCCAGCATGCAGGAGCTCGCACCTGGCACCTGACCCTGGGCACCTGCAGGTCAGGCCCAGGGTGAGCACGTCCCAGGCTGGGGACAGAGTCTCGCACGGAGCCAGGACCTGCCTTCCTGGAGAGGAGCGAGGGCCCATCACAGTTGCATGGCCAGCAGGAAGGAAGCCTTCCCGGGCGCGAGCAGCCCCTGGAGGAGGACCCGTCACAGCAGGGGAGGAAGTGGCAGCAGTCAGGCACCCCTGGGAGGTCCAAGCGGGCGATGATGAGGGCTCCGCATGGAGCCAGCGTGGGGCAGGCGGAGAGTGGGTCAGAGCCGGGATGTGTCCTGAAATGGAGCCGCAGGGCCCGCTGTCCAGGGAGGTGCCAAGCACCCCTACGGGGGCATTCCTTACAGCTGTGCTGGTGGGCCATGCTGGCCTGCGAGTCTGCTGGTGTGGGCTGGCAGCAGGCATGGGGACAATGGCTGAGGGCTTTGCTTCGTCCGAGTCGTGTGAGATGGACAGCAGACGCCCAGAGGGAAACACCAAGTGTGAGGCCAGGTTTATAAGATGGGGAGATGGGATGGGGCTTAGGGATTCCTACTGCAGGGTGAGTCACCCACCAACGACTGCCCTGGGCCTGCCCAGCCTCCTCTCCGGGAACAACCCTCCTCCAGCCCGGACTCTGCAGCCAGCTATAGCACCGCCCTCAACGTGCCAGCATGTCCTGCCTCAGGACCTTTGCATGCTCCATTCTCGCCCCTGGTTCACCTTCCCCTTGACAGTCACATGGCTGGATCCCTCCTGTTACCTGTATTCGCAACTGTCACCTGCTCAGGAACATTGCTGACAGCCTGGCAAAAGGAACCCGGCCACGGCGCAGCTCCTCTTTCATTTGTTGGTACCTGAAGCCAGCTTGGGACAGCTTTGGCTTCCTGGTTGTGCCCTTCTGGGTACTGGAAGGTCAGCTCCAAGGAGAAAGGCTCACTGGACTCGCATTCACAGACATGCAGAGGGCATCTGGCAGCCCATAGGTGCCCGACGGCTCGTGCTGACTCAGGACCAGGCCTGTGTGAGCGTCACCGTGTGCCCTCTGTCTCTGAGCACCGCACTCAGCTCTGTGTTCACACACGCAGACCTGCAGGGGATGGCGCTTCTGCTTCCAGAGCTCAGGAGGGCAGAAAGCAGAGGCCCCCGCCTCTGTAGGACTCAAAGGACGTGCCCAACGCTCAGGCTGAGTCTGCACCCTGGCCCGGCGGCAGTGACCTGTGAGAGGGACAGCGAGGGCCATCTGCGTGCCAAAGGACCAGCCCTCGCCAGGAACGCACCAGGCCTGGAGGATGGAGCTCAGAACTGTTCTGGGAAGTGAAACAAGACAAAGATAAAAGCCTCTTCCGGGGCCTCTGGTGGGGAGGAGTAGGTCAGTAGCGCGTGCCTCACTGGGGGACAAGCTGCAAATGCGTTTCCTCGGGTGGGCAGGGACCTCGGAGTCCTCGCCTGGTGAGCAATGGGTGGGCTGAGCTTCAGTCCCCGTTTTCCTCTCAACTGAGCCTACTTGAGCAGTGAGCAACCTGTATGACTGTGCATAGCAGTCCTGGGGGATGACAGAGCTCCCTGAAGGGAGAGGCAATGAACACCGTGCTTCCCATTTTCGGGCTCTTGAGCTGACAGGCTTCAGGTCAGATGCATTTCTCAGATCTTTTCCTTTTATGGGGAGGTGGGGTGGAGAGGGAGGCTGACCTAGATAGAGTTTTCAAGTATCTCAGCGTTCTAGCACGTCTTTCCAGGGGGCACGTCTTTCCAGGGGGATCATTGTCCCAGGTCCCTCCGCTGCTCTGTCTTAATGACAGTCCCCCCTGCTCGGTCTCGCGCTCCCTGCCCGTTCTCTCGGGGACCTGACTGGGGGAAGTTGGAGCGCGCAGGAAGGATGTTCGAATGCCAAATTCCTCTTTTTCCCTCCTTCCAATTAACGGCTGCCAGAAGCGAACTTCCCGAGGTGAAGCGCGCACAGAGAAGATAAATGGCTTTTTAATTTGGGTCACTGACAAGGTCAGCATTAGAACTAAGTTATTGTTATTTTTTTTCCCAACATGCCGTCATTAACTTCTTTTAAGAAACAGGACGGAGAAACCCGGGCTCCCGACGCACACCTTCCTGTCCTCGGAGTCTCATTTTCCAATTAAGTTGTTGCCGCGGGCCCAGCTCTCGCCGGCCATCCTATTCCTCTGGAGGCCCCGTCAGAGCACACCTGTGGGCTGCTGAGCCCCAGAAGCCTCCACTGTCCAGGCCCAACACCATCTGATGACTAGAGACGAGTGGAGCTCAAGCAGGGGGAGACCAGCAGGCAGGCCTCCCCTTGAGGCTGTGGTGAGGCAGCTGCCGACCCCCGGGAGCACCTTCCTGCTCTCTTCTGTTTTAGGTACTCTCCTGGCTGTCCATCCTCACTGAGGTGCCCTGGAGTAGGCACAGTGCTGAAGCCAGGCAGAGAGATGCACTCGGATAGGAACAGCCTTGGGACCCAACATGTGCCTTGGGAGCTGGCCCCAGGGCGTTCACTGTGAGGTGTTGATCTGTTAGCACCTCCTGGATTCCTTGTGAGGCGAGAGCAGGGCTGAGGGCTGGGTATGAAGATGGTCATGTCCCAATGACACTGTTGCTGGCCTTGTTCCAGCCATGCCTGAAGCCCATCCTGCCCTTGGACTTCTCCGTTGTAAGAGCCACTGTTTCCTTTCTTCTCTTTCCTAAAGTCACTCTGATTTGGGTTTCTGCCACTTACAACCCTGAGTGTCCTGTTTGTTCCATCCCCGAGCTCATCTTTTCTGCTGAATTCACTGAGTCCTGACTCAGTCACCTCCCAATTTCATAGCTACCTATACCATCCTGACCACAGACTCTGCCCTGTCTGAATTTCAGGCCTTATTTGTAGCCCGTGCTGGATAATGCTCAGCAGGGCTGACAGCTCCTCAGATCTAAATCAGTTGGAAGGAGAGTTCGTCACCTTCTCCCCACAACTTGGACTTCCAGCTGCTTTTGGCGCTGTACCGTCTGGGCTGGAGAGCCGAGCCTCTTCTCCACCCCACCCACTTTAGCCCTGGCATCTTCCTGTCAGTTTCTCAGTATCTCCAGTTGATTCGCAAAGCCTTCCTCCCAACTCTCTGAAGCCCAGCCTCCTCTGAACCTCGGCTACAGGGACCTAGCTCAGTCCCCGCTCCTGTCCCTTCCCTGTGTCCCTGCCACGGGTACTTCTGAAATCCAGCTTGTTCTCCTGCTTAACACCCCTCAGGCCGACTTCTGGTGGCTTTGGAGTAGCCTTCTTCTCTTCCTCTCTGAGAAAACCCTGTGATTTTTTTGCTGGACACATGGCCCCTCAACCACATCCGGACCAGCAGGCTCCATTCCAGCCTCCCTTGTCTGAGTTGGGTGAGTTTCTGTGCAGAGAGGTGCTGGGCATGCACAGTATTCAGCTGGTGCTCAGGAAAGGGATGTTCAGCTGCAGACCACAGGCATCTCTTCTCAGGTCCACATCTGGTAGCTTGCAACTGGCCAAGGTGGGAGATCTAACCAGGGACAGTGGCCAAATCAAGTGATTCCACCAGAACCAAGGTGGGCCTGTCTCTTCTCCCGTCCCCTCCTCCCTGCCAGGCATGGGTGTGAGGGGTGGACATCAGGCATTGGAGGGACTACAGGATAAGTAGAAGCCCAAGCCCCTAACTCCACGAAGGCATCATACCTCCTGACCTGGCCACACCTGCATGTTACTTGAGAAAAACAAATGCAATTAAGGGAATAAATCTCTGTTCCATATATGAGTCGTTATGATTTTGGTCTCTGTTGTGGCCTTGATTGCAATTTATACTAACTCTAATGCTAACATGTGACATAATAGGTGCTGATTATACATACTAATGTACAGACCTCATTAAAACACTCCCAAGCCACCCCCACACGTCCCCGTCACGTCCAACACGCATTCCAAGCTGACAGCCACTGCCAGGCTTTGTTTTTGCTCATTTAGTGTCTTCAAAATCCAACACTAAATTGAAATAAGCATATTGACCATAAAAATATGGATTGAAAGTGTGGATGACGTGTCCGCACCTGTTCCCATGTGGCCGCGGGCGTGGAGTGAGGAGTCGGGTCTGTGAAGGTGGGTGCCCCAGAGCTCTGTGCCCCACAATCTCCGAGGCTTGATTCCCACAGCAGAGGGACGCTGTGGACATCACGGCCTTGCAGAGACCTCACCTGGCCCCAGGCTCTGCACCCTCCTGTGTGTGGCCCTGTCCTTCCCCACTCCCAGCTCACCCACCTCTGGAACCAGAACCCCTGCCCCTCGGGGCTGAGCGTCTTCCTAGTAAGCGCTGGATAGCTAGTGCCTGTGGCCCATGCACTGCAAGGAAGACCAAATTTTAAAAAAGACTGAAAACCTTAAGACAGCATGAAGCGAGTAAGGCTCTCAAGCATGGTTGGTGGCAGAGAAAACCCACATGACCACTCTGGAAAGTGACCTGCTGGTCCCTTGGGAAGCCAAACACACGTCCCCCCTGTGGCCAGCAGCTTACTTCAGACCAGCGAGAGAGCTCCTTCACCCACAGACCCGTCAGCAAAGCCCAGGGCTGCTGGCTGTGTGCCTCCCAGCCGCAGCCGGAGGTCACCGGGGTGCGCCAGTGAACCCAGTAAACGCAGACGACAGGACTGAGCTCGCAGTGGACCAAGTCCTGATCCCTGCCCCCGGGGAGCCCCACAAACGCACTGACCAGGAAGCCAGGCCCACCATCTCCCAAGCCCGCTCATAGCCATACTGCGAGCCTCGGCAGGAGCCAGCTCCCTTCCTCACGACAAGGACGCCTGCTACTGTCTTTCTATCCACTGATCTCGTCACTTTGAGGGACCCAAGTGCAGCCCCGCTGGGTGAGGTTTCCACCCTGGACCCCAGGCACGCCCCCTGCCCACCATTCGACTTGTGCTGAGGGGGCGTCTGGGTCGAGGGGAGGCTGACTTCCGGTGGCGGGCTCGTCACTGTGGACCCACTGACTGGATCTGACAACCGGGATTTATTTACACAGCAGCCCTTTGCTTCCAGCCATAATCACATCTCAGACTCATCTCAGCTCGAGCTTGCTCGGGTTACCTCGAGTTTAGATTTCCCTGACACTCCGTAGTCACCATGCAGGAGGGAGGGAAAGGGGGTCCTCACGAAAGACTTCTTCAGAAAAATTTCTTTCCAATTACATGGCCTCAAATTTTTACCTTTCACACTTCATTTGGCCAGTTTTGAGGACGCGAGGAGGAGGAAATCAACTCTCTGTACCCTGACTCCAGCACTGGCTGTGGCCAAGTCACCCCACCTTTCCCCTGCCCTGCAGCCGACTGTAGAAAAGGACGGTGGCACCATCTGAGTCCTGGAGGGTGGCCAGGGCCCAGGTGTCCAGGGCTTAGTCTTCAGCTGGCTGCTGTTGGGGGGGGACCTGTGGCAGGCGAGGCCTGCTGGTGGGCCTCAGGACTCTGGGGTGCCCTCCAGGGGACTGTGGGCTGACGCCCCTTCCTCTTCACCTCTCTGCTTCCTGAGCACCAAGAGGTGAGCTGCTTTCTCCACCCCTCACTCCCCGCCATGAGGTGCCGCCTCGCCACAGGTCCAGAAGCAGCGGGGCCGCCGACCATGCACTGCAACCTCTGAAACTGGGAGCCACGTGAGCCCGTGTTCTCTCTAAGCTGGTCACCTCAGGTGTTTGTCACAGCAGCAGAGAGCTGGCCGATGCAGGCAGGATGAGCTGCTTTCCTCGGGGCCTGGGGCCCTGCTTCCCTGCGTCCGCCTGTCCTGAGGACCCGCCAAGGGCAGAGGACACAGTGGGACATGGGCACACAGCAAAAGCCAGGTCACTTTTGAACATGTGTGAGCAAAATCCAATTGAAGACACCTGCTGACCACTGGTTCTACTATCCTGGTTAGTGGGAGGGTCGGAGACACATTACCCGGGCAAAGGTACCACACCTCTGGCTCCCAGCGGCAATCTAGGAAGCCCTGTGGCTCTTCCTCCTCCTGATAGTCCAGCTGCTGTTCAGACTGAATCCTGCAGGAGTCAGGGTGGAATCTGAAATTGGGCTCTGTGGGGGACATATGCAAGGGCATGCCACAATATGGCGCCGAGCTACCAGCTCGGGCCTGACCACGCTGCCCCGGGAGAGCCATCACCTCACCCTTATTGGCTGACCTCTGCTTCCATGCTCGTGGACAAGACATGGACAATGAATACTCTCTTATCTAAGTGCCTCTGCACATCCCACTTCCGCATTCTTAGCTCAGTAACAGGACACCTCCCCCTCCTCTATATAAGCCTGTATCTCTCCTCAATAAATCAGTTCCTGCTTAAGACAGAACTCTCCGGCTCAGGCGTGGTAATTGCGTGCCGGACGACTTTACCATTCTCAGCCGTCGTGTCGGGGACTCCCGGGGATCCCCTCCTCCTCGCTGGCCGAGGGGGGAGACTGATACCTGGCTGAGAGGACCCCGACAGGGCTCCACACCTGGCGGTGACAGGCTCGTTTTCCTGGCTCCTGCCTACCCCAGGACAGGAAGACATGGGTCGATGAGGCACAGCTGAGGCAGGGTGCTGGCCGCTGCCTGGGATACCGTGTGAGCTCTTGGAACAGAGACCATCTTCTGGGAATCTGGACATCACTTGTCCATGACAAGTGAGCACACCTGAAATGCACAACCTCTGCAGGTGACCATCCCAGGAAAAGTCCTCAGAGCCTGGAGTTGCTGTCCAAGGACTGAAACCAGTGAATGTTTTGTTACGGAGAACCAGATGCAGGTGTGCAGACAGGGTCAGGGTGTGTAATCAGCGTCCAGAGGCTGAGAGGGACATCCGGGGCCCACGGTGGAGGGGGAGCCCTGTGGAGTGGGGGATGTGCCCTCCTTCCTTCAGTGGTTCCCTGATGTCCCTGGCCAGTCACTGCTGGGCAAACTGACCACTATCCTAGTTGCCTCCCACCAACCGCTGACAGGCTTCACTGCAGGGGTGAGGCCCACGTGGGCATCCTATGGGTGAAGGAAAGGATCTATATTTTGTAAGTAGATACCTGTCTTCCAAGTACGGCAAGTTATTAAATACCCAGACCCTGTGACGGGCGGTCAGATCAGGTATGTTGGCATAGCTACGCCTGCCACCCAGCTGAGAAACGTACAGGGTTTCAAAACTTTCATTTATTTATTTATTATTTATTTGGTTCCAATTTAATTCAGACCAGATGAATCATCTGTAGCATTACATTTTATATTCATTTGCTATCACATTTGAGATCGAAAACAGTTTTCTTTTAATCACCTTGATCTAATTTTCTGCCCAGCAAGAAATGGACATTTCCCAGAAATAACATTGAACCCTGGGAAGAAATGATTGAAAAACTATCATTGCATTTATATATGATATTTTATATCCTAAGAGCTTTCGACTTCCTGCAAAGAATGTGGTCAGGATGCAAAGATCCTGCTGACATCAGAAAACATGGAAGCAAACCAGAAAAGTCGAGACGCTCTGCACCAATAGAAGCAGAGTTGGGTAGGAAAGAGGAGAATGAGGAAAGAATTCAGGGACCTCCAGGGAAAGGGTTAAAGTGGGGCTGGGATCTAGCACTTTAGATCCCACGGGTTTGACACAGTCAGTATCAAACTGAGGGAGGAACTGAGTCACCACGCCCCAAGCAAAAACTGACACTGCAGTCTGTCACACAACTTCTAAGACTCAGTTGACTGTTTTCTCTCTGAGGAGTCAAATATTAAATTTTCTCAGTCAAGGTAAGAGAGAGATACTCAACCCAACTTTAATCTCCTGAATTTCAGGGTACTTTGTGTGAGGCAACAGTAATTAGAAAACCAATTCCGTCAACTTCTGAGCTGGGTTTGGGATCGATGTTCCCAGAAGCACATGGATAACTAAGAAGGAATAAAGACATGGACCCAAACTCAGAAACCTAAGACAGGGAAATGCATGCTGGGTAGACAATCCACAGTGTTTTCTAGAACACTGCAAAATCCAGGGCATCAACGTCCTGTGAATTAAAATGAGCAAAGCATGGACACAATGCCTGGCCTCCCCCAAGGCTTGATAGCCAATAGTGACGTCTATTACTACTCTACGTGTGGATGCACCCAAGTCTCTTACCCACCTTGCCCAGGAGTTCACGGTAAAATCTGGTATCTTGTCTACTTCCTTGTTGATGTAGATGGAGACATGTGCAGAGCAGAGATGGAGAAGTCTTTAGAAGACAAGGCTGATGGTGAGGCCTCTTTCACCAAGCTTTTTCTTCCTCCTTTCCCCTTCTGACCTGCACCTGCACACAGACTCACCAGGTGAGTCACGGCAGTCTCCCCACATCAGCATTTTTATCAATATTACAGCCTGGGGTACTCAATCTTGCTATACCAACCTCCCCATCTCTCTTGGCTTCTTGTAGATGGTCCAGAAGTCAAGTATTCTTCCTGTTCTTCTTCTTGTGTTAAAATTGCCCCAGATCCTGAGAGGCCCCCACCCAACACACACACATGACCAGTCAGTTGCACACCAAATTGCCTTCCATGTGGTTCCTAACTCACTTGGTTCTGGCTGGACCCTAGCACCAGAGGGCAGCTCTTTTCCAAAGATGGCTGCAACCATCATCCCCAGCATGGCTGTCACTGCTCTTATGGGTCCAAGGTCCCCTCTTCTTGAGCCTGGGCTCCCTCAGCACCTGGCACATTCCACATTTGTTCCCTTGGAGCCCCGAAATGCCATTGCTAGAAGCCCAGGTACAAAGCTGGTGAGACCACACAGAGGGGGAAAGACTGTAGGTAGTTGAAGCTCAGCGGAGAGAGGAGCCCCAGCCTTCCCACATCCTTCCACCTGAGCAGCTGGTGAGGAAGTCCAGGCTATGCCAGGCACTGGGCAGACTGTGTGAGCCCTGCCTGGCCAGCCAGGAATCCTGACGACCAAGCAGAGGTTCAGCGAGGCCGTGAGGTCTAGCGTGTCCTGTGAGGCGGCAAGAGTCAGCCAGGAGGCCCCCATCACACTGCCGTGGCCAGCCAAGCCCCAGCCCCACCTTGGGTCCCCTCCTCCAGCCACCACAGCTGAGCAGAAGGCATCTCCATCCCGACTCCGGCTACACCTGCGGCTTCTCCAAAGTAGTTGATTTCTTTGCTACGTTTCGCCTTTTTCACTTACATGTTTCCTAGAAAGTTAACTGTTATAGTGTCTCATAAATCAAAAGTCCATGTCACTTGATAAAACATGGAAGGTTACCATATCTGTCAAGAGGTGACTATTACCACTCAAAGATACTGACCCACAACCGCAGGGCACAACGCACACTCTGGAAGCATCACCTAGAGCACCTGGTGTCACCAGCTTCCTCTTGGCCCTTTGTCAAGCCATTTCTGGATCTAAGACCTGTTAAATAATCCTTAAAACTTCCTGTTTATTCTTTGCACTTATCTATCTATACAGATTTTTTTTTTTTTTGGTAGCAGGAATCAAACCAGGGGTGCTGAACCACTGAGCCACATCCTCAGCCCTTTTTCAGTTTTTATTTTGAGATAGGGTCTTGCTAAGTTGCTTAGAGCCTTGCTAAATTTCCCAGGCTGGCCTTGAAATTGCAATCCTCCTGCCTCAGCCTCCCGAGCTGCTGGGATCACTGGTGAGCACTACTGTGCTGGCTTATCACTGTCTTTTGAAGTGACCTTATTTCCTTTCTGAGAAGTCCCCCACTCATCACAGGTAAGCTCTACCAGGTGCCTCATCTGGGTCAGTCCTGTCCACTCCTGAATTCCTAGTTCCTGCAGATGGTGCTTAGTGGGAGCTTAATTCATTTTTATTGACAACAGCAGTGAATGAGTAAACTAATGACTTGTTCAAAGCCTTAACTCACCCCAGCAATCAGGGGGATCAAGACTCTCCTGGGAACCTTGTTTTCATAAATCAATGTTGCTGGTGCTCACGGTGAAATGCTCGCTCCTCCACGTTTTTAGTTAGCGTCGCAATACATTTTTGATGGTGTATTTATTTTCTGCCAAGGGACAATAGGTCTCATGAAAAATGGGGAGCCTTGAACTGCTGGAACGTGCGAGGAGGAACAGTGTGCTGATTAATTGACCTCTGCAAATGCGCGGCCCTCTTTCCTGCAGAGGGTGGTGGCAGACACACGCGAATTCCAAAGCCCAGGGCCTCCCTTTGCTAGGAATCAGCCAAAAGAGCCTGAGAAATCAAAGGTGCGTTTTAGTCTTAGGTGCCCATTTTTTTCTTCCTCTTACACGTACGCACAGGCGAAAACCCCAATCTTTTCAGTATTGCTGCTTTATCTCTCTGGTCCTATAGTGACTCCCTCTGATGCTTGAGGATAGAAAATGGCAGGATCTAAACACGATATTTGTACATTTTCCCAAAGGGCGAGAGTAACACCTTCGTTGGCAAAGGGCTACGTTTTCAGCAAAAGCAAACAGCAGGTAGCCGGGATCTCTGACACCGGGTCTTTCCATCCACCCGGGGCCACGAAAGAAACACCTCGAACCCATTTCTGTTTTCAATAAAAATCCTGTTCAACAGCGTCATGAATATTCATGCTTTCAGCTTCCTTCCAGACGAAAACAAGAGAAAGCAAAAGAAAAGATCCAAAGAAGAAAAGCGGTTCACTCACTCGCACAAGGGCCTGAGGACGGGATTTTATGTTTTAGGGCAGGAGTGTGTTAAAACAGCAGAAGGAAAAGAAGAAGGAACCTTGCGATAAGCAGGCACAGAGAGTGCCGGCATGTTCACCTGCAGAGGGTCACTTCAGTCCTTCCCTCTTCCTTTTGTCTTGTCTGGGCTCCAATCTCTCGTTATTTTTGGGCTATTTTCTGTAGACCTAACTCACTTAGGAGGTGTAGCCGTGGTTCCTATCCATGGCATGCATTTTTATAAGCTGCTTAGATTTTTCCCTGTACATTTTCACACACGTCGGGATTAGCACATAGGAGAAGCAGGTCCGAGCGGTGACGAGAACTTGGTGCCTGGCTTCCTGTGGACTTGCAGACATTCTCTAGCTCAGCTCTAGTTTGCAACAGAATGGCCCCCAAAGCCTGTGGGTCCCCAGGGCGGCAGGTCCAGCTGAAGCCTGTGGGACTGTGAGCCATGAATCATTCCCCTCGTGAGGTGAGCATCTCAGGTGTGCTACCTGCTGATGAAAAGCTGACTCGCACCGCAGCACAGGGCGGAGGGGCTGGGGATGGTGTGGTAGTGGAACAGGATCCTTGACTTCAAAGCCTTATTCTTCAGTGTGGCTGCAGCTGTACAAGGAGCTGGTCTCTGCCTTAGTCCACTTTCCGTCACTGTAATAGCGCCAATGACGATTAACTTATAAAGAGGAAAAGGTTATTCTGTCTCACAGACACTGGCCCCAGTCCATGATCAGGTGGACCTGCTGTTTTGGGCTTCTGGCAGGTGGGCCTGGTGGCAGGGGCAGAGGGTGCAAGCCATCACTCCATGGCCAGGAAGCAGATGCTGGGAGGAAGAGACCAGCACTGCACGGTCCCCTTCCGGGCAAACCCTAAAGACCCCAAGCCCTCCTGCTAGGTTCTTCCTCCTAGGCCAGGACACCAGAGTTCAAGGTCAGGCCTCAGACTGCTCTGCACGCCCCAGTGATTAATGTGCCAAAATACAACTAATTAAAGTTGAATAAAGTTAAACACTCAGTGCCTCACTGAGCCAGCCGCACGGCAGGACCGTGGCCAGCCTGCGGGGTGGCACAGGTACAGCTCCCTCCACATTGCACAGGACTCTGCTCCAGAAAATGCGGTGTTCCTTCCACACCATGGAGACCCTTGAGACCTTCAGGGACCCACATTCCTCTCTGTTGGCCTCCAATCTTCACAGCATGGTGGGCATTTCACTAGAAAATTCTGGAACCTATTGAGTATTAAACTTGATTCCATTTTCCAGTAGGTTGGCCATTTCTGCTTCTGTACATCAAAGACACATAATTCCTCCCCGACGAAGAATTTCCACATGGAAACTTCCAGTCGCCTCCTGGGGAAGCAGCAGCCTCACTGACTCTAATCCCTCTGTAGCTGAGAAGCACCTGTTTTGAGATGGTGTGTGTGTGTGTGTGTGTGTGTGTGTGTGTGTGTGTGTGACTTACAGCGTGGTTATTTGGCAGGCCGTGGGGTGACACCGTAGGACATTCACTGCAAAGCCTAAGGCGACAGCTCTTCCACACATCCACATGGGAAAACTGCCATGGCCTCCCCCGTGATAGACTCGAGATAACATCAAACAAGGATGAGGTTTCGGCTCGGCTTCCGGCCAAATGGAAACTTCATCCTGATAAACCGTAAACAGACCCAAAGCACAGACTAACAAGCAGTTCTCAGGTCCGCTTGCGTCAGGCCCCAGAGCGCACGACACAATTAACCCAGGGAAGCCAAAGCCTCTGAGCTGACTGCGGGACCCTGTAGGGCTGGGTGTGCCAAGAGGACAGCAGAGCCCTCTGAGGCAGCCACTCACAGTCGGTCGCTAAACTACGGGAGCAAAAAAGATAACAAAATGGGTTCAATGTTCAGATGTTCTGATTTTTAAGAGAAAGCAGAAAGCCAGACTCTCACATAAAAGGTCTTAATTGCTCAAATGCTTTGCAAGCACAACAAAGCCCTCCAGCCCAGCCCGCAGCCCGCATGCTCAGCCAGGTGTGATGAACAGCAGACTCCGGGGTGCACAGACCCACTGCACGTTCAGGTTACGCCTGGTGGAGGGGACAGTGGGTACCCTCCTTCCCTGCACCCAAGCCCCTCAGAACATGACTTGGAGGCTCCTTCCTCTGAGAAGGTGCACCTCTTTCCCCCTTCATCAGCGGGGCCACAGAGGTGGCAGAGGCAAGGCAGCACGGGCCACTGTGCAGAGCCTGGACATCGCTCTTCTTCTCGGAGCCCCGCGTGGACACACAGACACCCTGGGCTGGCCTGCTGGTCACGCATGACACATACCTCAAGGCCCGCCAGACAGCCCAGCCCCTCTGGAGCCAGCCTGGCCAGGACCAGAAGAACCCAGCTGAGCTGAGTGCAGGCTGCAGACCACGGAATGGCGAGACTGAGTGACGGCGTTTCCAAGTCACTAATACGCAGGGCAGTTAGTTCTGCACAAAGCCTTGTAGACACATGACTGGGGTCAAAAGCCGTGCTACCTGAACCTCTCCCTGGGTGACTTGGGAGCAGTGACTTAACTTCAGTGCGTCAGTCTTGCGGTTAGTGCTTTCCCAAAGCTCATGTTTTGAAAGCATGACCCCCAATGCAGGAAGGTTCAGAGGTGACGCTTTTAGGCAAAGACGAGAGCTGTAACCTCATCAGTGGGTTAATCCACTTGATGGACTAATGATTTGAAATGGGCAAGTGGATAGTAACTGTGGGCAGGTTGGCAGTGGCTGGAGGAAGTAGGTCACTGAGGCTTGCCCTTGGGGATTAGTCGGGTCTTGCCCCTGGCTCTCTCCCTCGGCTCCCTGGCTGCTATGAGCTGGCAGCTTGCCTCCTCCATGCTCTCGCACCACGGTGTCCTGCCTCACTCAGGCCCACAGCAATGGGGTCAGCCAACCGTGGACCGAGACCTCTGAAACCATGAGCCCCAAATGACCGTTTCCTCCTCTCAGTTGTTCTGGTGAGGCATTTTGGTTATAGGGGTGCAAAAGCTGACTAACACACTCAGTTTCCACCTCTGTAACACAAAGACGGTAACAAGAGTGACCTCCACTGCCCGAAGAAGCCTTCCTGAGGACGAGAGTGGGACCCTCGTGAAGCCTAGAGAAAGGTCTGGATAAAGGACCTAGGGACGTTGTTGCCTTCAGGCCAGTCTTTTTAAAGGTCTCCAGTCAATTTCCAAACAAGCACTCTGGATTCTTCCAACTCAGTCACTCCAGGCACTGTCACCACGGCAGCTAGGAGGATGTCCTAGGGATTGTATTAGGACGCTTTCCACAAGCAACTGAAGTAACGCCACGTACGCCTCGTACCGGGGAAGTGCTGCGTTTTTAGGAATTTGGTGAGCTGGTGGGTAACCTGACATGGGCTGTGGTGGGACCTCTGCACCACAGTCTGGCAGACCTACAGACAAGGGCTGCCTTCCCTCCCTGGCTGGTTGTCACATACTGATGTACCTCCGCAGGCGTCCTCTTCTGCACTATCCAGGCCATTGGGCACAGTTGCTTCTTTAAGAAACATGGGCTTTAGGACCCCTGGGCTCATTTCCTTCTGAGTGGCACCAAGTTCCTCTGAGGAAAGAGCCTTTCGCTATTGCCTGAAGATGTCTTGGTGAGATGATATTTAGGGACCTGAGGTGGAAAGAGCTATGAACTCCCTCCCCTGCTGCAGGAAAGCCATAGGGATGTGACACATGCAGAGAACTAGATGCTTCATCCCGGGAAGACGGGGAAGCCTCCCCGGAAGACTGAGGAGGCCATTCCTCACCCTGCTGCTGTTCCCTAGCCTATCTTTCCAGCACTGCCCCAGGGACGCCAAGTCCTACTTGTCCACCCACTGCCCACACCCTGTCCATGACTCATCTTTTGCTGAGGTCATCTGCATTGTACCTGTGACCGACCACCACCAGAGCCGCTGTCTGATTCCCTGCGGAGTCGTGGGGGTCTGCATCTCCCAGGTCTGTGTTCCGTGGTACACACAGCACTGGAACCATTCGGTAGGAAACACTGGGACATCCATCCCCAGAAGCAAAGCATGGAAGCGTCATCGGGCCTTGTAGTTTTAAAAGGGCTAGTTCTTCTTACGTCACTTCTCGAGTGAGGACTGAGGGGGCTTAGAGTGCCTGAACAACCCCAGCCCTTCTGGAGCGCGGGCACCATGCCCGATAGGATAGGAGTTCACAAACACTCAGGGACAGAGATGGCCTGGGAGTTCAGGGGTCTACAGAGCTAATCCACTTCAAGTGGTGCCAGCGCTGTTCCGTTTTATGGTTCCCACTGAGCGCAGCCAATAGTCATCTGCTCAATAGTTGATGCGATGACTGTGATGGAGAAATGCAGGGGCCTTTGGGGGAATGCAGAAGGGGCATCGAGGATCTGCAGAGGGTGGTACTCCTAATGTGGTCCCCAGAGTCGAGTGCTATCCTAGTTGACGTTGGGATGCTTACCCTGGGCTGGTTCAGGAACTCTTGCTTCTCAGGGGGGACCCCTTTGTCTGCAGCATGCTCACCCCAAGGACTGAGAGATCTCTCTGCAGCCCTCATGGCTCATGGTCCACAAATTCTCACTTTTGAGACATAAGCCCAGCAAACAAGGTCTAGCTCAATGGACTCCTATGCTGCTGCCCTGGGGTCAGAGGGCTCTGGACTCTGGAAGGGCGGATGGGTTTGCCCTGGCCAGAGGCAGAAGCATACGGTTAACCTGTTGGAAATGGGACCGCCTTGTCCTATCTGGGAAAGCAAGGAATTTTGATCAATGCCCCATGCAGGCCCAGGGCCAAGCTCATACAATACTCTTCCATGTCTCCCTTTCCACGTGAGAAGAAAGAGGACCTTGGAAGCTGCTTGGAACATGACAGAGATTTATCACCTCTCACTCATCACAACTCAATTACTGTGGTTCTTGGGTGGCTTGTGTGTGGTCTCTGCTTCCAAGTTCTATAAATGGGGGCTTGGCTGTGTGTTTGAAGACAGAATGTTCCAGAAGCCGGGGGAACATTCCAGGAGGGGCTTATTAATCACCATTGACTCCATCATGGAGCATCCATTTCTGTTCCACATAGACTTCAGCAAGTGCTCGAACATGGAGACGAGCTGTCCCTGGAGGTTTTGGAAACATGCTGAGGGCGCTGGGGGGAGCCCTCTGTTAAGAAGACCTGGAAGGAGGCGAATCTCAGTGCAGCAGGGACAGATCCAGAAGCCAGAAAAGGAGCGGGGCCCCCTCAAGGAAAGCCTGCTCCCCGGTTTCTGGTCCCTTCCCAGGACACAGGTCATCCCAGCACCAAGAACAGCACCTCCAATGAGTGGAGGGATGCCACGTAGCACACCAGGGGGCTCTGCCTAGCGTCTGCTGAAATCGCAGACAGAACAGTGAGGAGCCGGGCGCACACAAGCCCAGGAGATGAAACGAGGGAAAGCAGGCCACCTGAATCTTATAAATTGCACTCTTCTCTTTTAATCTGTTTGTTCAATTCTGTTTGAATGTGCACACTGCCGCTCTGTTTAAATTAGATGCCAAAATGATAGCAATCTGGAGGGAAGAAAAAAAGTTGCGGGTATGTTTTTATGTAACATTTTCTTTAACTTTTCTTATGCAAAAAAAAAAAAAAAAGTCAGCAATCTCCATAGCAACAAGCCTGTGGCTTGCTTTTCTGGAGATGGTTCAGGAATTAAGGACTGTGCGTCAATGCCAGGTGACTGGATCTCAGAATTTTGTCTGGGGCTTTTCCAGGTATAGGTAGCTTCAAACTGATTTTTGAGTAGACTGTAAGTGGCTTCCATGAGCCCTATGGAGGGAGACCCCAATAAGGTCTTAACGCTTCTGTACACGTTTCCAAAATGGTTGTTTTAATCTCCCCATCTCTGCAGATTGAAAAACAGAACATCCTAATGAACTCCTTGGTCCTGACTTATGACCACCTGTTTATGGCCTTTCTCACAGCAGCAACTGCAGGAACTGTATCTGGAGAGCAATAGGGCAGGAGAGGGGACCTGATGTCACACTGGCTATGCCAGGAGGGACCACCGAGGCTTGCTGGGTCTTGCTTTTTCAGGTGCTGAGGATTGAACCCAGGGGCATTGAACCACTGAGCCACATCCCCAGCCCTTTTTTAAATATTTATTTAGAGACAAGGTCTTGCTGAGTTGCTTAGGGCCTCACTAAGTTTCTGAGGCTGGCTTTAAAATCATGATCCTTCTACCTCAGCCTCCTGAGCAGCTGGGATGACAGGCATGTGTCACCACACCTGGCTTGCTGTGTCCTTTTTCCAATCCAGAAAGACTTCTATTGCCACTGTCATCAGCCAGAAAGGAGAGGAGAGTGCTTCCGTCTGGGTAGGCCAGACAGACGTGGCCCCACCTGAAAACCCAACCAAACCAGGGCTGCACCAGCCCAGGGATCCTCCCTCAGCATCCCTGCGGGGCTGTCCCCAGCAGGGCCATGACAGGAGTGTCTGCAAGTGCACTCACTCCATGGCAGTCTGCACCCGCCCTGCCCTCAGACGCAGGGTATCTTTGTAGAACGTGAAAGCTTCTCCCCATAATTTCAGCTCAGCCTCAGCCTAGGTCCAGGCATCTGTTCCTCATTAATTAAGTGTGTCATGGACCTTCCACCTGAGAAGCAGCTCCTCGGGATGCCATGGGGAATACAAAGGTGCAGTGATGTCAGGGAGGGAGCGTGGAACGGATATTCAAGTTTGGAAATCCGTTCAAGGGGGTTCAAAGATGAAATGCCACATAGGATCAGTTCTAAGACAATGTCACAGAGAGCTGGACGGAGGCTGAGCTTGTACCTGGCCTGAAGAGAGGACAGGATGAAGGAGGGAGGGAGCCAAGTCCTGAGTGGCAAGAAGGAGCCCATACTCTGAAGACAGAGGCATTACAGCTATAACCAACAGCACGTGCCAAGGCCCTAGGGCAGGAGGAGCTTCACACTCAGCCACAGGAAACAGGCAAGGCTTCAACACAAAGGGCACAGGAAAAAGCAAAACCAAGTGCTGGACGTGCAGGCTGGTGTGGGACTGCAGATCTCAACTGCCACAGGTCGTCCTGGAGCCATTTCCCAAAATACCAGTGATGCCCAGGAGCGCCCAGAGAAGCTGATTTAATTGGATTGGGGTAATGTTCACACACTGACATTTTTCAACATGTTTTCTCCAAACAATTTTTTTAAAAAACCAGAAAGGTTAATATAAAAACTATAGAATAGTATCATGAAAGCCTATCTAATCTCCAAGTAGTCTCACAACCTTAGAATTCCACCACATACACCTTTGCCCCCTCTCTAAATACACACAAAGTGTGCGGGGGTGTGGGAGCTTTTTTGGGCCTTTTTCTTTGAGCTTCTGGGTCATTTGACAGTAAGAAGCAGACACAGTTATTTCATTCCCAATGTTCCACAGGCATTTCTAAGATCAAAAAGCTTCTTCCACAAAGAGAACAACCTAATCGTACCCAAGCTATTTCAACAATATCAGTTAATACATAGTTTATAGTAAGATGTCTTTGATGTCCAGGGCTGGGGCCGGAGTGGGATGGGAGGCAGTGTTAGATGGTCTTAAGGTCTCCCCTCTGGGGGTGATGAAGTGGTCTGGCAGGACAAAGGTCTGGTGGCTGTACAGCATTGAGAGTGCACCAGGTGCCACTTGGAGATGGTTCCTTCTTTGACAGGTGAATTCCCTCAATAGAAATGCCCCCAGTGGTTTCAAACATCCCCTTTGTAGCGTATTTAAATCCAGAATCACGCGTCTCCTTGCATCTGCTACTTTAGAGTCTCCCTCGTCTCTTGTTTGGTAGGGGACTGTCACATATAGTCTGGGCCAGTTTCCCTTGGAGCACAGACCTCTGGTGTTTTTCTGATTGGCCACAAGGAGGGCCATGGCCTCAGCAGCCAACAGCATCGTTCCATGAGGAGAGAGGAGGCAAGTGCAGCGAGGAAAGCGAGAGGGGCTGGCCTTCAGCACCCATGACCAGATCTCCTCTCCAGGTGGGCAGACGGAGGCCCGGGAAGTGTAACTCCCCAGAGCCACCAAAGACGGAGACAGTGAGCCAGGACAGACTTCGCACGGTTCCATCTGGGTGACACGGGGGTGACAGCAGGAACACAGGTGGGTCCAGTGGAGCCTCAGGCCTCAGTCCTTGGAAACACACCCTCCACCGTCCCCATGCGCCCACCATGCCACAGCCACAGGAATGTGCCACCTAGCAGGGAGCTGCCCTGTCTGCTGGTGGCTACAGGTGACACTAATAATCTTTTACTTTTTAATTTTAGGAATATATATATTTTGAAGTTTCACCAGTTCTCTGTTAAATATAACTAATGTGTGGCTACCATTGGAGAGGAAATACTGAAGTTACCGTGAACGAGGCTGACTTGGGCCTCACGTTGGCACTAGTGCCTATGCAATATTCCAGCACAAAACCACGCCCGCCGGCCCTCAAGCTACCAGGTAAGCCAGAAGATTAGTCCACGCTGAGTGGATCTCTCTGGATGTCCACAGAGACAGTGTAGATGAGGGGCTGGCGTCGTGGCTCCGTGGTAGAGCGCTTGCCTAGCACGTGGGAGGCACTGGGTTCGATCCTCAGCACTGCATAAAAATAAAATATTCTGTCCGCCGACAACTAAAATATAAATATTAAAAAAAAGAATTGATGTTCCAACATTTCATAGCCAGTTTTTGCCACTTGCTGATACCAGTTCTTTAAAATGCGATTTCCTATGATCATGACGTGTTCTTTGCGTTACTGGATCTAGAGGTTGTGGACATCCCCTGATTTAATTCAATGGTAATTTTAAAACAGAAAACAAGGAGTGGACAAAGATTTACAGACAGGCGCAGCCCAGAACTCATTGTTCAGCTTGAGTTTTGATACACATAAGCAGGAATGTTATTTTTAAAAAGACCCAGAAAACAATGATGAATGTTCAGCTGCCGAGCTGAAGGATTTTGTACATTCTGAAATATTCTATTTCATTTCTACGGCCTGAAATTTCTCACTCAAGAAAACAGACTTTGCTCCTAAACATTTATTTTATCTCTCTTTGCTAGAAACAGAAGCAAGTTTTCTCTTTGACAAACTTGTCCCAGGGGAACAAAATAAATGCTTTCCCAAATTGGAGCATAAATCTTCCCTAAATATCAGTGTGTGGTAACTAGGATGCAGTAGCAGTCTCTTAAATTTCCTGAAGTTATAGCCAGGAAGTGGGGGCCATTGTGACAGCCCATCCGAGTCAGTGGGTGGTCCACGTTATCTTTATCTTCTGCACAGTCTTCATCCTCACCAGCCCACCATCGCCCGAGGCCATGGGTCCTGAGCTTCCTGCTGGACCAGGGGACTCAGTTACCAGCCCCTTCATTTGCGCCGCCTCACGACAGGTGCCGAACAGTGTGCCTCACCTGATGCGCTACATGCTGAACACCGGCACCTGCCACTGCTCCCCGTCCTGTCCCCCACACTCTGCCGACACAGGGTCCTGCAGGGCCCAAGTCCCCCGTGTGTGGAGCCAAGGCCCTTTGCTGCTGGTGCCCCTTGGGGTAGAAGCCCACAGACATGCAGGCAGCTCACTTTAGCCGCAGAGTCAGCAGTTGTCTGAGCCACACCCTGCCCATCACAGGACGTGGGGAAGTGAGAGCCCTGGGAGTCAGGCCGCAGCGGCATCTGCTTGACAGGGCAGACAAGGAGCCATGTGCTGATGTGCGAGTGCTAGGAACCCGGCCTGGCTGAGGGGTAGCGGTGCAGGTGCCCAGCTGAGGAGGCCAGCCCTCATGGGCACTGTCATGCGGAATCCCCGACTGGCCTTGGCCAGATTTTTTGCACTTCAAGAGAAGTCGGATGCCTGACTTGCTTACGTAAAGATCACCTGGTTTTTTAAAAGAAGCATGAACGAGAGGCTGGACATCCATCATGCCCAGCACCAAATTTGGGGAATGGGCCTACTATGTGTACCATCTTATAAAGCGCAAGCCAGAAACTCACATTCCCAGCCTCCTCTGGGGCTAGCATGAGATCATGTGACAGGTCTCAGCCAATCAGCTCTAGCCACATGCAACTGATTTGAAACAGCACCAGTGGACGTGTTCTCTGGAAAAAAGGGTATATTTGGGGTAGGAGATGCATGTCCCTGGCACCCAGGGCCAGGTGGCAAGCACAGCAAGGCCTCATGCAGGAGCTGTAACATGTGGTCTTCTGTGGGGAGGCCCCACGGAAGGGTCTGGTCATCACTCTGGGGTCTGAGGTCCTAACTCCAACTCGGCTTTTCGTGAAGACTGAGCCCCCAACACCCTCTCCTACATGCATTTCTGCCTAATCTAGCTCATGCTGATGCAGATGTCCACAACTAAGAACCACAGCTAAAGACAGCCACAGATTCACTGGATGTCTGAAGTCATGTAGGGACCAAAAGCAATCAGGGGACTGACTGGGACAGAAGGCAGCTAGTTGTGACTTCTGAGTTACAGCAAGAATTCAACTCTGACCTGAAAGCCCCTGCAGGAAGATGAAGGGGTGACTCTTGACCAGGCCGGTTATTAGAAATGGCAGCTGTGGGAAAGGATCACAGCAAGAGTCTTGGTCAACAACCTGACCCTCAGACAACACCTCCAGCAGCAAGAGAAACCAGAAAGCTCTGCCCAACACCCCCTGTCTCAGACAATTCCCTCCAAGGGCCCCAACAGGAAACGATCCTTAAGGGGCACACCCACGTGAATGTTCTCCAAGGCTGCTCACAGACTTTGGGGGCACTGTCAAAATCCCCCCTGCTGCTGCACCCCTGGGGCCTGCCTCTCCCTCCCCGCAGGGTCGCTGTCAAATTCAGTCTCTCCCTCTGCCTGCCACCCACCCCTTCCTCTCAGGTTCCCAGGGCAGAGATGGAAGCACTCTCCCATCAATGGGAGATGCCGAGTCCCCAGATGGCCTTGACCAAGGCGTGCTGGGAACTAGCCTCTGAATCATCACCTCCTTCTGCCGAGAAAAGAAAGGTCCTTCTCCATGGATTTTCTGGAAGCTCCTAGGGTGTGCAGTCTCCATGGAACAACTAGAGACACCACCAAGCAGCAGCCGAGGCTGTTTCCTTGGCTAATGAGTCCAACAGCCAAGGTCTCATCCTACAAATGCAGAGTCTCCAGGCCCCTTCAGTGAGCTCATTTCTCTTGCAGGCCATTATTTCAAGAGATAGTAAAACAGTCCCGGTGAGGTAATGGTCCCTCTATGACAAGAACTGCTGATGTCCCCACAGACAGCCCCACTTCCTTCTGGGGTTGTCTGGGAAGCATGTACCTGGCCTGAAAGCATGTACAAGAGATCACTTACAGGTATTTTTCATGGCTCCCGGGAGGCAGACACCTCCTTCCCGGCCACTAGCCAGAAAGCAGATTGGCAGAGATGCATTGAAGTGGCCGGTTCATGGGGACCTTGCGCCTTCTATGAAAGCAAAGATCAGCGTCAGCTCTCTGGGTGACGTGGGGAAGGGTGCTGGGGCCCCAGTCAGTGCAGAGCTTCTTGATGTTGTTCACTCGCTACTGAATGAGGGTCTGTCCTGCTTCAGACCAAGGGGCCTGGAGAGAGAAAGGGGAAAGTGCCTGAGGTTGCGCTGCGGACCTCGATCTGGGTGTCCTCAACTCGGCTGTTAAAAAAGAAAAGGCAAAGAAAGGAAGAAAAATGGAGGAGAAAATTTCAAGTCTTTCAGAGAGACGGAAAGCAGATTGGTAGGTTCCAGTGACCTGGGGGAGGTTGAGCGGGAGGAACACGATGGGAGGAAGACTTCCTTTGGGACAGTAAAGACATTTGGGGACTAGATGCTCAACACTGTGAGCGTACTAGTGTCACAGCATGTTTCACTTTAAAGTGGCTGATTTATGTCCATGACAATTTCACCTGAATTAAAACAAGGGGGGCGGGGCATCGAGAAGGATGACCCTGGCCTCACTGAAACTGCTGTGTGGTCAACGGCCTACGAGCCTGCGGGATCTGCAAACTATCATTCTCTCCAAAGACGATTTCCGCCAGCATGTTCTGAGGAAGCCACTCAACGTGGAAGACCGCAGGCAGACCGCAGCGCCGATCTGGTGTTGTGCTACTTTATTTTTTTCCACAGGGCACAAAAGTCAGTGTTTTGCTTTGAAAAAAAAAATACACTATTCCAAATTCAAAAAAGAGAAGTTCAAAGACAATGGATAATATGCTGAGCTTTTAGCCAAGACAATAAAAAAGGTCAAAGAAAAATGCAAGGAACAGAGGGCTGAGAGGTGGAGGCCGTCCCCACTGAGCTGCTGCTTTGGGTCCAGCCAAACCCGAGATTGCCTCGGAGCGAGAAAGAAATGAGATGGACATTGTGAAAATGAAACGAATGGCTTCTCCTGGCCGCATGGTGTCCCTTGGCCCTCTGACAGAGATGGTCCGCGTGTGTACAGGAGGCCCAGTGCAGCCAGCGTGATGCCAAGGGGAGCCTCTGCCAGGCTGTGGGCGAGGTGTTCCTCCCTGCAGATGCAGAGCTGTTCTGGGGGACGCTCTCTTTTCCGCCTTTGCCCCCGGCTTCCTGCGTGGACCACTTGCAACTGGGGAGCTAATCTTCACGGTGGTGCTGCTTCCTTGTGGGCCCCAGGGCATCATGGGTGAGGGTGGCCATGACGGGAAGATCTCCAGGCATGGCGGCAGGAGTGGCTGCACCGCTCCTGCTCACTCTCCAGCTCCCAGTCGGGTGAGTGTGCGTGGAAGTCAGAGGTTCTCCAAGCGAGGTCCTTGAGCCAGGAGAAGCAGCACTAGAGTGTCATCACATAGTCCCACGCTGAGTGTTGTCACATCCTGGGACCTTGGGGGCTAGGATATCAACCTGAATTTGGGGGGTGGGCACAGTGCAACCCATAATTCCTGAGATCTTATTAGAAAGATAAATCCTCTGACCTGACTCCACAGGTCCTAAGCCAGCAACCCTATGGGTAGGTGTGGCAATCTTCACTGTCACCGGCCCTCCAGGGGCACTGGTGCCCACTCGAGTTCAAAAGCACTGGCTTAAGCTACTGTTGCTTAGGTGCCGGTGACCATAGAGGAAAGCCTTCCAGCTGACACACACCCGGCCCTCGGGAAGCAGCCATACCCCTCGGGGTCGGGGTGAGTGGAGCATTGAATGGTGGCATTGAGTCAGGTGGCATCTGTTGCCTCTGAGTTGCTTCCCAGAACACAGATCTTAAAGGAACCCTCCCTAGCCCGCAGGAAGCCCACTGGTGTGTCTACTTTATTCTGATGCCAAAGCCAGCTTTCTCTTTTACTGCTTCTGTGCCTGCGTATCCTGCAGGGACACACGGGCCCTGGGTGAGGACGGGCCTTCTCGCCTCGAGGTCTCACAGCCCACCTGCTGGCCCTCCAGCTCCCACAGCGCAGGACACAGGAGACATCTGCAATCCTGCTCCTGATGATTTATCAGAGAGGAGGGAAGAGACGCATGTCCTTCCTCTCCGAGGTCCCAGGCTTCTCAGGGTTTATCTCAGAGCTCAAGCAGCTCTCAGGGTCCCGCCAACTCTCTACTCCTGCCGAGTCTGATCCTGCAGTGTTTCTCGCTTCACTCTAAGTTTGGGAAAACGTTAATTTCTTAGAATAAGAACAAACCTGATAACAGTTTTCTGCTTTTGCCCAATTAAATTAAAGGTATTTAGCAGGTCAACAGAGATCAAATTTTAAAAACGTATATTTGAGCCAACTATGAACCATAAACAGCACACCCCAGATCAGAAGTGGCTGGGAGCAGTAGTAGTAGCCCAAGGAACACCAGGGGACACGAGGGAAGGACTTTCTTAGGGCAGACAGAGAACTAAACAAAGAAAATACTCTGTGGGCTGCCGTTATACCACTGCCCGATTTGGTCTGTTCCGTTGGAAAGTCCCCAGTGACGGAATCGTAAGTTTGTTGGCTCCTTTGAACTGGTTGGGCTCAGGTTCCATTCTTATTTAACACAAGCATTGACAAAATGGCTCCAGTAAAGTTTTGCTTGTGTTTGCAAGTCAAGCAGATTAAGGTCACTTATAGATCTCACCAGCTCAGCTGCCCACGGGCCTTGAGGCCATTCTCCATTTAATTTACCCTAAGAAGAGTTTCAGGCTCTGACCCACCATTTGTGCCCCCCAGTCCTAGTGGACATCAGTGTAATGTGCTGGCTGTGCGGCTTGAATCTTGGGGAAAATTACGGAGTACTAAGAAGCACAGTGTGGTGAAAATATCATTTATTATATTAAAATATCCCCCATGTAAGGTGGGCGGATGGACAGCTACAGCTACACGCCCACAGCTTACTGGGAATGGACTGTGGTGAGAAGAAATAGTCTGTTGATCTCTTCAGGGATCTGCAGCCCAGGTGCCTGCTGAGCAAACGCCCGGCTGTCTCCACACCCTGTAGCCAGCAGCTCAGCTGATCAAGAGTGGAACCTTCCCCATACCCTTTTTCAAAAATTAGAGCATTATAGTTATAGATAGTAGTTGGGTTTGTTTGACAAAGGCATCCATGCATGGAATTTGATTTCAATCCCTATTATTTCCCCTCTTCCCTTACCCTATTCTCCTCCCACTAATCTTTCTTTTGCTCCTTCATTTACTTTTTGATGAGTAGTTTCTACATATACATAAAGGTGAGATTCCCTTTGGTGCATTTATATGTGCATACAATGTGATTTTGCTAAATTCATTCTATATCTCCTCCTGTTTCCCATCCCTCCTCCCTCCTCCTACTCCACTGATCTTCCCTAGAACTTTATGATATCTGATCTCCTCCCTACCTCCACCTTCTTTCCCTTATTTCAGCCTAGCTTCCACCTGAGAGAAAACATTCAACCTTTGACTTTCTGAGTCTGGCGTATTTCACTTAGCAGGATGTTCTACAGTCACATCCATTTATTGGCAAATTCCATAATTCCATTTTTCTTTATGGCTGAGTAAAACTCTATTGTGTGTATAGACCGCATTTTCTTTATTTATTTATCTGTTGATGCACACCTAGGCTGGTTGCATAACTTGGCTCTTGTGGATTGTGCTGCTATAAACATTGATGTGGTTATATCACTACAGTATGTTGATTTCAATTCTTTTGGGAAAATAACGAAGAGTTGGATAGCTGGGTCATATGGTGATTCCATCCCTCATTTTCTGAGGAATCTCCAAACTGCTTTCCAGAGTGGTTGTGCTAATTTGCACAACCGAACAATGTATAAATGCATCTTTTTTACCCCACATCCTCACCATTTGTTCTGATTTGTGTTCTTGATAATTGCCATTTTGACTGGAGTAGCTTTGATTGGCACTGCCCTGGTGCTAGAGATGCTGGACATTTTCTCATGTCTCTGTTGGCCACCATCTGTTGTAATGCTGCTGCCATGTTGGACCCTTCTCACCCCACTATGTACTCACGACAGCACAATGGGCTTTGTTGGCTGGATTCAGTCGTGAGATCTTCCATCTGAGAAACCCCGACACTGGTCCATCAACTGTGAGAGCCAGGCATGTGGCAGAGCACCTGGTCCAGGAAGGACTCATTAACAGCTAATGAAATGAAGTCGGGGACGTGAGATCCCCTTTCTGACAGAGCTGTGTGGGGGATGGGCTCCAGCCCTGCACGTTCCTCTGATTTATCACAGCCTTTTTCTTATTGTTCTTTTTCTTGTAAAGCAGGGACATTAAGATATGGTTATTATAAAGTTTAGACAAACCAGATGTGGTCCTTGCTCTTTGGTAAACATGAAATTAGCTTTGATTTCGATGATGCATGGCCATTATCTGCAGCCAACATCTGGGAAAGAACATTTCAAAGAAACAGAGCCCCTTGCACTGCCTAGAAGAGCTGTCTTGTATGTCCCTGACAGCTCTTATCACATGTACAGGGCACATCTGTGACTCACGGAGACTCTCGTGGTGAGACTGAGAAGAAATTGGTTATGAGCCATGGCTGTAGGAACCTACCTGGTGATCAGCCATTAATTTCTCTCAGAGATTTTCTGTGTCAGAACTGTTAATTGGCATTTGGGGTTGGAATAGCTTTGTTGGGGTGGCAAGGAGACTGTCTAGTACATTGTAGGGGCACCTCCCGTCATCCATGGCCTCTACTCCCTGGAAGCCAGGAGCAACTTCCTCTCAATTTAGACGACCAAAATTGCTTCAGGTATTGGCACATATCCCTGCAAAAGTGCAGGTAAAACTACTCGCTGGTTGAGAACCCCGGTTGATCTCAACAAAAGCAGTGGCTTCCCTCCTCCCAGAGACTGTCAATGCCGCGACAGCAGCTGCAGTCATCAGCTAGCAAGTGCAGCCTCTATGACTTTGAGAAAAATATGCATAATAATAAAAAATGGGAATAAAAAAGTTAATATTTGTTCATGCTTAATGTGTGCCAAAGGTAAGTTAAAATCCTACCTCACTTAAGTCTCACAATATCCCTGTAAGTGGGACCTATTCTCTGCATACAGAAAGTGAGCACAGAGGGGCTCAGGAACCAGTCATGATTGCTCAGCTGAGAACCTGGGGTGCTGGCTTTGAACTTGACCACCTGTATCTGCTGTGCTGTAGCTAGGTGGACGGATGTCACTGCTATTTGCTGCCCGGTGCACAAATCCTCCTCCTGCCAGTCGCCGGACTTCAATTTTCTCTTCCCCAATGACTTCATACACACTTGCGGCTAACATGTTTTGGTGAGATCAATTCACCACTTCCAGCTCCAAGAGTAGCCTGGTGAATTAGCATGCTTACATTGGCTGGTCACGATAAATGGATTAGATGTGGGTACATGGCCCAAACCAGGCCAAGGCAACTCAATTACAGCACATTGATTGGACTTATTATAGAGGAGACATCTACTGGATCTCAGCGTGGCCACTGGAGTCACCATGCAGAGCTGGTGAGAGAATGACAGTGTGTGCAAGAGGGAGGTGACGCTGGAGATCAGAGCCCAGGGCATCAGCCAAGCCCAGAGACACTGGCGCCTGAATCCCCTGGCCTTTCAGTCTTGGGGGACGCCTCCATTTGAGTGTAGGAGGACTATATGTTTGTGTGTTTGTTTTGCATGTTAGGCAAGGGCTTGACCTCGGAGCTATCCTCCCGGCCCGACCTTTTGTTTTAGGTTGGCTGAAGTTGCAACCAGCACGTTCCTGGAGGCTTGGAGCCAGTCTCTGCATCTGTGGAGCAGCTGCCGCAAGGGTCGCAGGGCATCTCATGAGAGACGACTTGGCCGCCTTGCACTGACATTGCCTGCGAGCTCAGAAGAGGTGTCCAGCCTCAGTCTCCAAAGGAGCCGACTGTGCCTCTCAGGACCCATGGGTCCCGTCCTGGCTGCCGTGGGCTGGGGCAGAGGGGAGGCCTGCACATTCCTTTATCTTGGAGTGAATTCTACTTTTAAAGGTCTCTTTGAAAATTGCCTCAGAAAACCAAGTGCATGGTGGTGACTCATGGTGCCCGGGGGGGGGGGGGTTGCAGGGAAAGGTGAGACATGGTGGTCCCCATCTCCTGCCACACTATCCTCAGGGGTGTTTCCCACAGAGTGGCAGCCACTCCCGGTGCCAGAATCCTAGGCCTTTCTAGCCAGGGTTCTCCAGGTGAGATGGCAGGGAAGATGGTTCTGGCTAGGAGTGCCAAGAGGGCAGAGCCAGGCCTGAGGACACGGGTGCTGCCCTGAGACTGCCCGGTCCACAAAGGGACTGGCAAAAGGAATCCAGGCCTGGTGGCAGCGAGGTGGCCAGACAGGGAACAGCCCATGTGGCTGAGATCCACAGCTGTCCCCATCCTCCCTGACACCACACCCTCCTCCTGCCTCCACGAGGTCTCCACATTCAGGCCTTTCCAAAACAAGTTCATGGTACCTCTAGAAGTAGACTGGAGCCAGGCGGGTCCTGGGGGAAACGGAGAGCTAATGCACAGAAGCATCGTGGTCTGCGTCACTAGGGACCTGGGAAACAGGCTGACCAGCCAGGGCTGCAAGGGCTGATCTTCAACAAAGCGGGTGCAATCCGACTGCTCTCGAAACAGGAATGCTTCTCTTCTTTAGCCAAGAGTCCAGCTAAGCTAATGAGGGGGTTTCAAGACCTTGAGAGTTCAGGTATCCCACATCTAGGAACACCTGAGTGGTCCTACCACGTCACATGCAGGAAGAGCGTCCTCCATGCTGAGCTACACCAGCATCTGGCATGCGGCACACTCTTTCTACAGTCATTACTCTCCTGAGACTGCTCCCCTCTCCAAACATGTCCCCAGGGAGAGACGGGGTCACAGGTCCACTTACACAGTGTTTCTGTTCACCCTGGAGGAGCCTGTGGCTTGGGGCACTGGAGAAGGAAGACGACTGTTAAATGGGTTAAGGGATCGGCACATGCTTCCCCTCTCCTCTCACGGAGCAGGAGTCCAATGTTCCCACAACCGTCAAGCGCTCTCCTCTCAGGGCCACAGCTGCCTGGCAACCCAGATGTGTGGTGGGAGCCGGGGAGGGGACAGGGCCAGAGCAGTTATTTTTCCACATCTTCCCGAGCAGAAAGAAAATTGTGACTTTCTTCTGTTCCAGAAGAACACATTTAAAATGACAAGCCGAGGAAGATGACAGTGAGCGCTTCCTTGGCGGTGTGCAGCGGGGACACGGATCTGAGACCGAGCGTGGGAAAATGAGTTTCCAGAATTTTCTGAGCGTGCTCCAAATTTGCGGTTAATGCAAACTTGATTGTGTTTTAGGGTCTCTTCCTCCTAAGGACGAGTCTGGGAAGAGGCCAGACCATCCCTGACCTCACAGACTGATGCCCAGTGGAAATGTAGGGCTGGCAATTACCTGGGACGAGGCAGGTAATGCCTCGTGGGGTTTTCATATCCTCAGACATTAAAGTGATCTGAGAAAAAGTGACTGGCTGAAGCTAAATCATAACAGTGTAGACATAAGCCCTGCTTAGTAATGAGAGGAGAGGGCCTGAGAGCACCTATCTAGACTCAGGCTAGAGGCAGAGGCCTGGGTTCTGCTCTGTAGCTGTGCCCTGCTACCATCCTGCCAAGGGCATGCAGCTTCCAGAAGACTGGGAGAAGCTGTGAAGTCTGCAAACACCTTATGGGGTGCATCTTCTCTGCATGGTGTTGAGAACTGCCTCCTCCTTTTCATCCAGGTGGGACCTCAGAACGTGACCTTTTTGCAAACAGGATCTTTATAATTAGTTAAGAATCTCAAAACGGCACCTTTCTGGATTAGAGTGGGCCCTAAATCCAGTGACTGCTATCCTTACATGAGAAAGGACAGGGTGTCTGGGACATAGACATGCATGAATACAGAGGTGGATATAGAAGGTACAGCCATAAGCCAAGGAATGTGTAGGCTCACTGGTAGCTCAGGAGCTGGAAGTAGCAAGGAGGACACTTGTCTGGAGCCCTTGGAGGGAGTGTAGCCTGGCCAGCACCTTGATTTTCAACTTTTTATCTCCAGAACTAGGAGGAAAGGATGTTCTGTAGCTTCAAGCCACCAAGTTTGGAGTCATTTGTTATGGCAGCAGCAGGGAACTGATACATACTGCTGCTCTGATACATGCTGGTGCAGGAGATGTTTGGCAGTCTTTAGATAGGCGGGTCTGTCCAGGGCAGCTGACAAACGATTCTGATGTCCACACTTACAAAGAAAAAGACTGTGCTTCAAAGCCCACACTTCCAGCTTCTCTTTAAAAGCCACTGAACCCGGCTGCTGTGGTCTTACAACCTTGCACATCAACAGTCGCTGGGAGTGGGAAAGTAGCTGCTTCCTCCAGAAACAGCATGCAAGCTCCTGCTTGCTGTGGCCCCTGGCCATTCCAGCTCCTTAGTTTCCATGGTGCCATGTACACGAGAGCCTGACCACTGGGAGAAGGCGGGACATTGGGCTTAGAACCACGTAGTGTACGGGAGAATCAGTGCCACTGTCACCACCGTCTCACTCGGGACATCTTCAGCACCCCAGATGGAAGCCCCAGGCCATCAGCAGTCACTCCCCTTCCCTCATCCCCTTCCCAGCAACCTGTGGTCTACCTCCTGTGTCTGCAGATTCTAGGGTCCTCACAAGTGGGATATTGCCACCTGTGGCCTTCTTTGACTGGCTTGTGTCACTCTGTGTCACCTTTTCCTGGTGCTCCATACCTTCATGGGTTCCATTCCTTTTACACCTGAATCATCTTCTGTTTGATGGCAGTAGCCCTCTTAGTTGTTGGTTCACTGGGTGAACCTTGGGGTGATGTCCCTGGTGGCTCTAAGGCACAGTGCGGCATGTAGCTTTGTGTTTGTGGTGTGGTTGCGAGACGCCCCCTCTCACCAGGCAGGACCCTGGGCTGGCTGGGACCTAAGTGTGTCTGCAAGGGGTCAACCTTATGAAGTACTTTGGAAGGAGGTGGAAGGCAACCTGTGAGCTCCACCTGGATTCCCTGGTCACATAGTTCAATTTTAGGAACAAATCCACCTGCAAACCTTGTCTGGCTTGGAAACATCATGCTTGTCTCAGTGTTCTCGTCTAAGAAGTCACTTTTGCACATCTCTGAAAGCTTCCTTCCCTGCACCCATCTTTTTTCTTTATTTACTGGAACACCTTGGGAACATATTGCAGCTGGAATCTTCTTTGTTTATTTACTGGAACATGCGGGGAGCAGATCTCAGCTGCTAAGCACACAGGACATTGTGTTGACACAGTGGGGGACCTTACAGAGTAATCACAATGGCCATTGCTTCACCCACCAGCCTGGCGAGGACAGAACTGAAGGATCAGGAGGTCCCTCTTGCCGGAGCTGGGAAAGACGGGCCCATGCCCTCTGCATGCTGAGGGCTGCCTGCTGCTCTCTCCTCTCGGGTCCTCTCTCACCAGGAAGGGCTGCCAGGGACTGGGTGTGCTGCCTGGCACAGACTCTGCCCTCCACTCCTCAGGGAAGATGCCGCCTCACCTCACTGTGTTTCTAGACATCACCTCTTAGGAGTGATGTCCCGAAGCCTCCGTCATCAGTCTGAGTGCACGCTGTCTGCTCAGCAGAGCACCCAGAAGCCGGGCACGTGGCTGTTTTGTTCCGCTGTTCTGGAGAAGCTTTGGAAGACCCAGCAGCACAAGCAGCAGGGAGAGAGAGGCTTGTGCTTTTCCTCTGGGGTAGTGTTGACTGTGCCGAGCTGGCACCTACCTTAGGGGGACATGACTGGAGAAAACCAGCTGAGGTCTAGAGAAATCCAGAAACACACGGGCTCCAAGATGGGATGCTGTGTGTCTCACTGGCCTCTTGGACATGGATCAGGGTGGGGACACATGAACCACTTATTCACTAGAGCATCACTGCTTGGTGCCACTATGTCCCTGGCATGCTCCAGGTGCTGGGATGTGGCATGATCCTGTGGACCCACAACCTTGGAGCCTCTATGGGGAGGAGGGAGACAAGCACACATGGGATGGCATAGGTGACAGACCATGAAAACGACCCTGGAAGGGCAAGGGGGATGGTGGAGACTGCTGGGAGGAGGTTCTGCTTCTCTCGCAGGAGCACAGGAAAGCCACTGTGAGCAGGTCACCTGGAAGCCCAGACACAAGGCAGGTGGGGAAATGAGCCCCGAGCCACCTGGAAGGAGGCCTTCCAGGCAAAGCCCTGGTGCGGGGAGTGCTCTTCCAGACTTAGTCAGGCCGAGCCCCTTAACAACGTTTGTTCGTGTATCATGAACCCAGCGTGGTCCGGGTGCTGGTGAGGTAGGTAAGAACAGGCATGGTTTGTGCCCAGATCCGAAGTTGGAGACAGAACATAATGAGGAACCCATACAGTCGTTGTTTACAGGAGGAACCAAGGAAACTTTCTCAACAGCTTTCACCCAAAGAACTGCAGAAGCCCAAGTCATCTTGCCCCATCTTCCATCTGCAGCCCACAGACCAGACACAGGTCTAAGCTCTGCACACCAAGGTGGCAGACACGGGATCTTGGCCCCCTCTGCAATGTCTACAGATGTTTGGATTGTCCTAAGTGGGGCAGGGTTGGAGGGGCTACCAGTGTGTGGAGGGTAGAAATACCCTTTAGTGCATAGAACAATCCCAGGACAAAAAGATTTCTGGCCCTCAAAGCCAATATTGCTGAGGCTGCCACAGATGGACCCAGTGTGTGCTGACCGTCCTCCTTCCTTACACTGAGACGGGGAGGTGTGTCTGTTTACATGCACGAGTTCACATTAGCAGCAAGGCATAATCTCCCACTCGGGGAAGATTCTTTATGATTCCCATAGCCTCCCTAACGAGGAGCTGGGGACTGGTTATAAGGGGAGGACGAATCCCCTCCATCTCTAGCAGCTACATATTTCAACTAAAACCAGCTCACTTCAGTTTGGAGAGCAAGAGGGAGCACGGCTCTGCTCTGTAGGCGTCCATCTCCTTTGCCTAAGTACAAGACAGAGGCTCAGTGGCCTCTAGTCCCTCTGCACCACCTGTAGGGTCAAGGACCACTGTGCTGTCCAGGAACTGCAACTTGAGTCAAATGGACACTGCCTTTCTCAGAGGGGTGAGTCCGCACATTTGGTCTGAAGCTGGGCTTCAGGGCACAGTCATACGGAAGTCCCCTCCTCCACATTCCAGGGTCTTCAGGAGCACCCCGGCACACTGAGACAGCAAAGGGAGGTTTCAGAACTGATGACCCCAACTGTCAAAATATTTTGAGCAACTGAAATCGTGAGTAACGCCCACTGGCTGAGGAATCTTAGTCTTTATTTTAGGGAGATTCACTCAGTTATGAGAGAAAACAAGTCAGAAAGGGAAGGAAGGCTTATGATGCAGATTTGTCATTAGGTCTCTGTAAAGGCAGATGTACCTTGCCTAAGTCACATGCTAGGGATGGACAAGGGTCCCACCCGACCCCACCACCATGCTCACAGTGTTTGTGAAACACATCTGCGTATGCCTTTTCTCTACCACCAGCAATTATATTTTGTTTTATTTTCCGAAGTAGTCTTCCAAAATAAATTATAGCTAGGAAGCAGGGGTTCCCTCTTCCATGTCTTGATTTTGAGTCCCAAGACTCACTTGGTCATAGAGCAAGAGTTTCCCTTTAATTCGATCCATGAAGTTGCAAACAAAATCCAGGCTGCTTCTTTCGCCTGCGAAGAGCAGCGTTTGTGGATCAATTCTGCAGCGGTGACTTCTGCCAAGTTTCATAAACGTTATTGGTTCCACAGCATTTCCAAGAATTCCAGGCTATCGGAACTTTTAGCCTTGTTGGTGACATCGTTGTGCACAGGGATGATGGAGAGAGTCTGAGTCTCGCAGTTGGGAGAGATAGCTAGGGTCTCCCGTGCCCGCCCCTCATGAGCTGCCCCATAGAGAAGACCCAGCACTCTGAGCCTGACTGGATCCCTCCTGTGTCCTCAGTGGCCGCAGCTGGAGGCAGGGGGATGCTCGGGTTCCCAGCTGCCTCTGTTCTCACTGAGAGAAGCAGCAGCATTGCCTGGAGCCCAGTGGGCCTCATACCAACTTCACTTTGAGGCCACATCATGTAAATCTCCCTAGATTATTTGCTTGCTGGATAGTTTCCCCTAAAACAATGATTTTAAGGATCAGAACGCGTTTTAATTAAGATTAAATATGTTCCCCAGAAAGCAAGAGCTGCTGCTCTCTCAGGCCTCCGCACAGGGGTGGGGCTCTTCCTTCTCGCCGATGTCTGGCCCCAGGTTCTCCTGCACCTGCGGCCCACACTGCCAGCCCTCCCAGCTCTCACCTCCTCCAGAGTCTGCACACTCCTCACCCTTCTGCAGCTGCTGGGCTGATCCAAGCAACACCCCGCTCACAAGATCACCGCAGTGCACGGAAGCAGGTTAGAAGCGCAGGCCTGTATTCCCAGCGGCTGTGCAGGGTGAGCCTGGAGGACTGGAGCTGGGCAGCCTGGGAACAGGAAGAGGCCCTGCCTCCAAATAATAAAGTAAGATTGGGACTAACTAACAAAGCCTTCCAGCAGGCTGCATGTCACTCAGAACAAGCAAGTCCTTACAAAGGCCTGTGGGGCTCTGCGCGACCTGGACCCCAGCTCGCCCCTGAGCCCACTGCACCTCCTTCCCCTCTATTTCACCCACAATGGTACCTTATCATTCCTGCAACCAGCAAGCAAGCTGCTTCAGGGCCTTGGCATCTGTTGCTCCCCCAAGACCATGTTTGACCCCCATGCTGCCTTTCCAGCAAGGCCTGCCTTGGCGGTAGCCTTACCTAAGTCACGTGCTTGGCAGGCTCCATTCCTGTCCCCTGGCTCCTGCTTCTCACCCCTTATTACTACTTATTGTGATTATGTTCATCTGCCTCCCCAAGAGCACAAGCCCCACAGGGTAGAGAGCTTTGCTGTTTCCTTTGCTGGTGTGCACACATGCCAGGCGGATGGGACCAGTAAACATTCATCAAATAAAGATTCATCCAACGGGGAGAAGCATTACATCCACAGTGGACGGGGAAACCTCTCCCTCAAAAGAAAGTAACTATGAACACACACAGTGCAAATGGGCCACAGTAGAAAATGCCAACCAGCTGAGGGGAGGGCGTGGAGGGCAGGGCGTGGGGACTGACGTGTCCTTGTTCTGCCATAAAAGCAAGATATGTGCAGCTACTCTGAAAGTGAGGACCAAGGCTGCTCCCCGTAGAATCAGCTGAACGACAGCTGAACCCGGAGCGTGGGGCCACTGGCCTGCCTCATGGCGACTGGCATCCCATGTTGTGCACCCCTGGAGTACGCAGCTCCTGGCATGCGGAGGTCCAGAGCCTTCCCACCCAGCTGGAGGGTCTGCCATTCGCAAGGCTAGCTTCATTCAGGACTGGGTTCCTTCCCCCTGGCCAGATGCTAAGCTCTGAGAGGGCTCCTGAGACACCGTCTAGCTAAGGCAGCTAGTGCCCACAAAGGCCTGTGGACATCTGGACTCAGGAAAGATTCGGAAGAAGCTGCAGCCGTCCAGGCTGTGGTGGTCATTGGATCTGCCGATCGCCTCTCCCTCCATACGCTCACACGACCGGGCTCTTGTTCATCTCGTTGATGACACAGAAACATCCACATATGTGGGGCACGTGGGGAGGTGTCTCTGCATAGGAGGAATGTTCTTTGTACCCCTAGCCCACAGGGGGAGCAGAGTGGGCACCTCTTTCCTAATGGATACTTGAAGAAAATTGGGCAGCTGTCCCTAGGGACTGTCTTTCCCAACTGAACTTCCTCCCCTTTGAAAACATTCCCAGGTGAAAGAGATAATGCACCTCAAAACCTAAATTCTCCTGCACTCCCAGTGACTCTGGAGGCTGAAGAAGGAGGATGGCAAGTTCTAGGCCAGCCTGGGCAGCGTAGTTAGGCCCTCTCTCAAAATGAAAGATTAAAAGGGCTGAGGATGCAGCCCAAAGGTAAAGCACCCCAGTACCAGAAACAAAAACACAACAAACAACAAAAAACACCTAAATTCTGATCCAAATACCATCTGCGGATAATAATGTGTTCATGCCAATTTTCTAGACTTGATCAGACTATGGTTATGTGGTTTTCTTCTTAGAGGAAACAGGGAAAAGGTATATGGGAAAGTGCTGTATCGATCTTGCAATTTCTTACAAGCCTATAATTATTAAAAACAAAAAAAAATTAAATAAAAAAGAATCTTCTCACATGTTGGAGGAGGGAGGGAGTTTGGTGGAGGGAAGGAGAGGGCTAGGAGAGAAGAAGGAAAGGAGACCACACCCGGAATCTACAAACCCTCCGATGGACCACTTGTGCAGTCAAATTAAGCCAGACCCTAAAACGTCTCTATTGCCTATAACTTCCATTTTTTAAGTAGTGATATTACATGTTTGGAATGAGAACTGATTGAGACAGGTCTTCCAACAATTCCACCTCCACCGAGTTCCAACCTGCCTGACACTCAAATCCTTTCATCTACACACGTGTTTGGGGGCCTTTTGTGCTTGGAGTTCCTAATGGGCAAATTGCTTTGGAGCATTTAGGAAATTTGCTTCAAGTTTAGGGTCAGGACACATAACATGTGCCCTGTCTTGGACAGGAGGTAAGGCTGATCTCCTCTCCCAAGGACCCTGGTCTGTGGATGGAAAGATCCGGAGGAGGAATATGGCAGCTGCACTTGGGGACATGGAGCAACACCCACAGTGTGACCAAGTCCTGAGCCCCACACCTTTTATAACCCTCTGTGCTCTGGAAGCTCCCGTCATTAGAGAAAGGCCTTGGTGTAATGGGAATCAACCCCGCTTTGAGGGTGACTAGTGGTGGCTTCATGTAGACCTCACGTCCTTGCAGCTAAAATAGAATTCGGTGCTTACTCAAGCTTTGATGGAGAGTCACAGTCAACATTTTTATGTGCCAGACACTGTCATAAGTCCTCCCAAGCAAATATTAGCCCATGGAATTGTCTCAATGCTACGTGAGGAGGCCCTAGAGCTCCATCTGTTTTTAAGACGAGGGAACAGGGGCATGAGGAGGTTGCCAAGTGTCACAGATGTCAGTGGGAGAGACAGGACCAGGCCCCAGGCCCCTGGCTGCAGGGCTGGTGTTCTCCTCCACCACGCCTGACTCTGTGATAAAGGGTACAGCCACAGCTCCTCCCTTCCGCGGGCAGCCAAAGACCCCAGACCCCAGACCCAAGGACACATGTGGCCCCACTTACAGTCACTCCGGTGGATCAGAGTCTGAATCTCCTAAAGACAGAAGTGCGAGGACACCAGTGACACGGCAGTGTTACCACTCCTTAGCAGAGCCTTCGGTCCCCCCTGCCTCCAGGTTGCAGAGCCATGGCTGGAAGCACTTCATTTACCCTCATGCTATCTGAAACCAGTGGGGTGAAAAAGACCTACTAAAAGCTAAACTCAGCCTCCAGGGTGGGTATCTCTCCCCACCCAAGGCCAGAGGAGGCAAACCCGATGTTAAGCACCCTGGTCCACAGTCACAAGGTCGTGACATCTTCAAGAAGTCTCCAGTGCACTGAGGCCAGGTCCCCTCCACACTGTGGCAGACCCTTTGCTGAACATGGGAGGTTTATATGCAAATGACAGAAATCTCCTATATAGGGAGGCTTTAAATCCTGGAAAAGGCGTTTGATTTCATAATGCCTCTGGAAAGATGTTGCAAGAGACCTTCAATCACATCCAGAAACTCTGGCAAATGAGGATTCACAGAACTAGGACACTCAACACGGCAAGAAACGGCTGGGGCTCAGAGGCAGCTCACCTGCCAGCAGCACAAGGCCCAGGGTTCCCTCCCTGGCACCACAAGCAGATAGATAGATGATAGATAGGTAGATAGACAGATAGGTAGATGAATAGATAGATAGACAGATAGATAAAATAAGTAGAAAAATGATAGAAAAGTCACAAGGGTGGTAAAAAGGCAGAAAGTTCAGAAAAAAATTATTTGAATCTAAAGGACTAATAAATACCTTATGAGACTTACTGAAATCTTTGAACATTTCTTGTAAAAAAAAAAAAAAAAGCAAAACTGACAATAACCATCCTTGTAGTCACGTTACCAAAGTAAAAAAAACCTGAAAGAGTTGTCACCTGCTATCTTTCTGATTTGCAAATCTTTCCCCAAACAATTCACTTGGCATGTGATTATTTTATTCTAGAAAGAATCAAAGCACAGCTGCAGTATAACCCAAGTCTTTCTTAAATATCAGAGAAAAAAAAACCTTTTTGTTAATCTTCATTTTTAAAACAAGTCTCAGACAAACATATTTTTCCTGATCATGAAATCCCCTCGATGTCTGAGAGTCTGCGGGGCAGCCTTTCCTGGCATTACTTATCCCGGGAAGCAAGTGCTCCTGAACCAACACTTCAGATCTTTCCAGAGGGATAGCAGCGAGCAAAGCTTGGTTAGGTGGGTTGAGCCAGCAGTGGTGACGGCTCAGTCAAGCCAGCTGTCCTGTGCTTGTTTTAATTTAGGAATCCCTTGGTCTGTCTGTGTTTAGAGCACCTTGCTGCCTAGTTTCCTGTTGGATGTGTCCCTTGAAGTGCTGCTAAGCTGTCCATGGGGACTGAGGCTTTCCCAGCCCTGGGGCAGTAACGTGTAATTCCACCAACTTCAAACCCGTGAGCACGACCCCAGCTCTTGTCACACACTTGCAAGCCAGACACGACAGCCCCAGTGCCCGCTCTGAAACGGAGCCTGTATTAGCACATCGGCCTATCTACAAACAAAGTCAAAGCCAGAGAAAACACTGGAATCCTTCTCCACTGTGATGTAAACTCAAGGCCCACAGAGGTGGGTTCCTTCTGCCCTGCTCCTGCAGGCGATGCTTCTGCCCTCTCCCCTGTCATGTCCCTCAGGACACACAGCACAGGAGGAGCTGTTGAGTGGCCCTTGGGCAGGTGCCTGGCTCAGCTTCCACCCTTAAGTGGAAGGGTCATCAAAATAAGCAGAAATCCCTCCTCCTGGACATCTGTGCCCAGGCATGGAGTGCACCTCACCCTAGACACGCCAAGGATGGCCTGGGGCCAGCGTGGCACCTACCTTAGGATGAAGAGATCCACGGTGGAGTTGCTGGAGATGGTGACGTAGGCAGTGACCACGTCTCCTTGCTTGACAGGCTGGGAGGGCAGCCAGATGACCACATTGGCGTCCAGACGCAGCTCGCGGAGCTGGGCACTGTCCTGGGTGCGGTACAGGCCCACGGAGCCAATCCTCTGCAGGCGCGAGGTTGCTTCCTGCAGACCCCCCTTTCCTGGGCGAATGGCGTTGCCCTTCCTGATGTCACCCCCGGTGCAGTCCCCGCGCTCGGCCCCCGGCTGCACGGTGTAGTAGAGCTCCACGGGGCTCCCCTCGGGCTGCTCAGCTGGCTTGCGCCTCCCCACCACCGTCAGGGGGCTGAACCAGCTGGCCGGGAGCTCCAGCTCGGCCACGCACAGCCCCAGGTCTCCGCCCAGCCGGCAGCTGCCCCGCACCTCCCGGGTCTCCCGGAAAGCGAAGACCCGCAGGCAGGGCAGCCTCTCCGCCGCCCTGCGGTCGTCCCAGTCCCTGCCCACGATGTAGAAGAGGATCTGCACCTTGGGCCGGCTCACGTAGATCTTCTCCCGCAGGATGTAGGCCTTCAGCTTCCAGTTGAAGGTAAACTTATTGGTTGGGCCTAAAAAATTTGAGGTCGACATTAAGTCCAGAGGCACCACCTTCTCTGCAGAATAAGGCCCATAGCTGGCGTTCAGCACTGGGGGCTGCTTGGCTTTGTACATGAAGAGGGACTCCACCCGGGACTGCAGGCTGGCATTGCCCAGTGGGTCCTGGCTGGCCTCCTTCAGGAAGAAGGAGCTCTCCGCTCTGAGTATGTGATAGGTCACGGGCAGGTAGGGCGGCAGTGAGGAGAATCTCTGAGTGCTGTCTGTGACCCCGCGGCCCTCTATCACTGAAAGAGGGAAAGAAAGAAAAGAAAAAGACGAGAATGATTAACAGGCTGCCTAGAGGTTCCCAGGTCTGTGAGCAACTCAGAAATGAGGGCCAGAATTCAGAAATCCACTTGGCCAGAATGTTTTTATTTTTTTCTGGAAATAGCCAGTAAATGACTCTAAAGGGCCCATAAATTATGCGTTCCTATTGGGTGGAAATAGCAGAATAGAGAGTCTTGGACAGTGACAGTGATTAGTGGTCATCTCACACACATGGATCAGCCCAGCAGAAAGCTGAGAACCACCTGTGAGGTCTCATGTGCATGAGACTAAGTTGGATTCAACAGCACTGGTACATGTCTAGGAGAACAGCCGGATGGAACAGAAGGAAGTTCACAAATGAGTCCAAAACCTGTGAAGCGTAGCACGTGATAAAGGCATCATCTCAAATATGGATACAAGTACAGATGCTTTAATACATAATGCAAGGACCACTGGGTAGCCATCTAGGAAAAAAATAAAGTTAGATCTATACCTCTTAGCATACATCAGATAAGCTTCAAATGTATCTGTGATTTGAAAGAAAGTAAATGAGATATTTTAAGTAGCAAATAAAACATGAATGAACTCCTCAATAATCTAAAGTGTAGGAAAATTATTCTAATTATAACTCCAAATCCAAATGTATTTAGTAAATTATAAGTTTGTCTATATCATTTGAAATATTTGCATTAAAATACCATAAATAAAGGTGAAAGAAAGCTGACAAATTGGGAGAAAATTATTTTCAGCGTATATACTATAGGCAAGGGGCTACTGTCCCAAATGTGAAGAACACATAAAAAAAAATGAGAAAGGGACAAAAACACACAAAAATCTCCTTTACATATATGAAAACCACCTATCCTAACTTAATTAGCAAACACAAATTAGAACTGCAAACCAGAACCATTTCCCACTTTTCAGACCGGCAGATAACGGCACACAGAGGCAGCGGAGACTCTAGTGCCTTGTTGCTGAGACAGAAAATGGGTCCACTCTATTGGAAGGCAAGTCACAGTGGCATGCCAGACACATTTTCCTTTGACTCAGCCACCCCCACGCCTAGAAATCCACTTTGAAGACACAAGTAAGAGCAATTTAAAAATAGGTGTTCCCAGGTCTTTCACAGCAACATTGTTTCCAAGTGATACATGCTTTGCAACTATGTTACATTCTCTGTAGACACATCCATATGTAGGAAAATGGCAGAATAAACTTGGGTATATCCACACAATGCAGCATTTCAGCGGCAAAAAAAGGAGCAAAGTCTCTATGGACCACTGTGGAAAGAGCTCCAGAACAGGTTTGTATGAACCACTATGGAGAAAATTCCAGAATATCATGCTTGGTGAAAAAGCTAAGTGCAAGAGACTATGTACTGCTTCTTGTGTAATGAAGAAGGAGAGGTGATAAAACACACACGTGTCTGCTTATTTGTGCAAAACAACACAGAAATCAAGGAAAACTCAGCATCCATGAGATGGGTTGTCAAGAGGGGCTGGATGAGATCAGGATAGAAAGAAAGAGGGCAAAGGACAGGGAAAAGGGGCAGGATGGGCAAGTGAAGTTCCTTGTATGCTTCTGATGGTGGAGTCATGTTAACATTCTGCATATGATATTAATAACAGCAAGGATAAACAAAAGCCCTAAATTAACTGCAGATAGAAACAGATAAACTTAATTCTGTTTCAAAGGAATACAGAAACCACACTGAAGAAGGGTGGGGGAGATCAAACCTAAGCAAGTCGAACACACATCTTTATATCCCAAGGCTAAAGACAAAGAACCATTTTACTGTATAGTTAGAAAATTTGTTTTGGGTGGAAGAATGGATTCGCAATTCTGAAGCTGCTTTCTATGTGGTGTAGGATTGAGCAAAGGAGAAATATGTTGAGGGGCCAGAAGATAGGTTGCGGTGAGGTAGAAGGAGGCTGGAGGCAGAGCATGCTCTTTGGATTTCTTATGTCTAGAGGTATAAGCAGATGCAGCCTGTGTACGCATACATCTCCTGGCTGTCTACTGGGTGGGCCTAGAAGCAATAGCAGCCCAGTAGCCATCAGCACCCCATCACCCACATGTTGTTTTCTAAATACCATTGCTCATAACAGGAATCAGAACTTCTTGGGTCTATATCTGACCCTTAGCACCAGAAGAACCTGGGACATCATCTTGTGCCTGACAATGAGGTAGTGCCCTATGAATGCAGAGGGTGCACCAAAGGGAAGCCAGAGCCAGTCACTGGAAGGGCCCCACTAAACAGATCTGTGATGATTTGAGCATCCAGAAAAATGATGAAGGTACAGGATTATTAACTACTCAAGGAAGTAAGAACCCCTGAATTATTATTGATAAAATAAAGTTAGACTGGAAGGATAGATTTTCCTTGTGGCATAATCCAAACTGGTGACAGCATTCACAGCAGTGACCGATTCAGGCAAGAATCACAAGTGGATGCTAAAACTCGGTGAAAGCTTCATGAGTAAGAGGATATTCACATGATCTTCAGTTCCTTCCAACAGGAGAACCCTGAGTGGCTCACTGAATCACCAAGGAACAATAGTAGGTTTCCTGGAGAAATGGGAAGAAGCTCTTTAACCAAGGGACCAGATTTAATACCACCAGTAATGGAAGAAATGGACAGCTTGCTCCCCTCACATGCACCCAGGAGAACACAGCATCAATTTCTGCAAAAATGAACAGTAAGAATTGCATAATTTATATCTAATGATGAGGAAAGTTTTGAAGGACATAATCTGAAATAATGGGCCTCTCTTATCAAAATATCCAGGTCAAGAGCCTCAAGGAGACAAGAGGAACTTCCTGAGGTGAGTAGGCTAATGTCCACAGAGATGTAAAACCCAAGATCACAGGGAGCAACTTTCCTTTCCTATAAAGAGAACTTTTAGGACAAGAGGCGAAATTTGCAGTCAGTCTCCAAAATAGCTAGAAGCATGTATCAATGTTACTTGCCTCATTTTGGTAACTATACTATAATTATATAAAAGGCTATCTTTATTTTTTAATTTATTATTTTTTTATGGTACTAGGGATTGAACCCAGGTTGTTTCACCACTGAGCTACATCTCCAGCCACTTTTATTTTATTTTTTGACAAAGCCTTGCTAAGTTGCCCAGGCTGCCCTCAAACTGACAGTACCTCTTGCCTCAGCCTCCTGAGCTCTAGGATCACAAGCATATGCCACCACACCTGGTGAAGGCTATCTTTATTTTTAAGAAATACATTTGGAAATATTTAGAAATAAAGCCACGTGTCTACCATTCATTCTCAGACAACTCAGGAGGCAGAGAAAAGCAACTCATGTGAAAGCAAATGTATTAAAATTTTCATATGTGAGGAATCTGGGAAAAAGATACATAGAAATTCTTTTAGTATTCTTGCAACTTTTTCTTTGAGTCTCAGACCAACAACATAAAAAAATGCTGGAATAAATAATATGTAAACAATAATATAAATAGATAGATAGATGGATAGATAGATAGAGAGATAGATAGATAGATAGATAGATAGATAAATGGTGTCAGCAGGTTACATCAACATCTGCTGGGGACTGGAGGTTCCCCATGAGGCAGGAAACAGCAAGAGCTGCCCAGCCCGGTATGTCACCTGTCGCCCCTCCCCCTTGTGTTTCTACATTCATCCCAGCCACCAAGAGCAATAAGTCAGCTAAGCTCCCCATGGGCTTTCATTTGCATTGTTAGGGGACCACTAGGGACTCCCTGAACACCCAGGACCCAAGAACTGAGAGCACCCCAAGCCCTGCAAGCCCACCTCCTTGCCCTCGTCTCCCATAGCCCAGGAAACTCAAAATAGGCTCAGTACATGATTGAGAGAGGAGCAAAGAACTCTTTCCCACTGACTCTGCTATCCCTCCCTCCAACTCTGGAGTGCACACGACCTCAGCATCTGGGGCAGTCTTGCTTACTGTCCTCTGAATGTGTCCCTAATCCTTTCCTGCAGGGACACTGGTGACACATCAAAGCTGCCTTTGGTGCTGCAGCCAAATGAACTTGGATTGTCAAGGTGGCTCTTCAAAGCTGCACTGCCGTGGTGGTTTGCTGCCCAGAGGCCCCTTCTTGAGGTCGCCAGCAGCAAGGGCACCTTAGTCCCCCACCCCCTATCATTCAGATGGCCCAGCCTTTCCATCTCCACCGCTCATTTTGGCATCAGGTTGAAATGCACTCAAAAGCCCCTGCCAAGGCGTGGCATTCCAGAAAGAGCTCAGGATCTGTATTTGAGAATCCATTGACTATCTAAGCAACTCAGGGAATTTTGTAAAATCCAGCAGGCTAATTGCCACATCTGATGTTTTTATTTTGAAGTATTCATCTCTGTCCAAAAAAGCTCTTAAAACTTGAAGTGCAAAGATTTAGAGACTCATTTGTTGGGGAGGGGAGCCGGCCAAGGCCTCCTGACGCAGCAGAGCAAGGACTGAAGGTCCCTGGGTCCTCAGGAAGAACTCGTTAGCAAGTTCCTCATTCCTCAGTCTTCCTGCACCTAAGAGTCTAACGGGGGCTTTCTTCCACTTTGTTTTTTTTTTTTACTTTTAACTAAAACAAAAGAAAAAAGAAAAGAAAATTCTAAAAGGTGAAACTTCTGCTCTTGAGCAGCTGCTATTTAGTCTCTGCAGGGTGGAGTGGCTGGCTCCTCTCATGGGCTTCATCCATTATTTGAAGAGTCCATTTGTTCCCCTTAGGGTGGAACAGAAAGTGTATGGCTTCTATCCTCCCGCTGAATCTAGTTCTGAATTCTTCTCCATGAGATCTCGCCATGAGGTTTACCTTGAGCCAAGATGTGGTTGAGGAAGGAGACGGTCTTGGACAGTGGGCAAGGGCATGGAGTGTGGCCACAGTCAGATCCAGGCTTGATCTTCTCACTGGTGGCATGGTCCTGGATAAGTTCTCAGCTTCTGCAAACTCATTCCCATAGAAGGACAGACACACAGGTAGAAAGATCTGCGTCGAGAGGGCAGTAGTAGAAGCTATGGCAGCTCAATTACACAATGGTCTTTGTCTCTTCCTGTGTCTAGACCTCTGCGTGTGACCTCCAAGAGGAAAGGCCTATGGTCCCACCTCTGGAATTGGGACTGGCTTGGGAATTGCTTTGGTCAAAAGAATATGGTGGATGTGTGATCACTGAGCCCAGGTCTCTGGAGGCACTGAACACTTCCACTGTCTGTCTCCTGGAGGCTCACAGCACCTCCAAAGGGAACAAGGCCAGGCGGGTCTGCAGGAGTCTGAGAGATCACACGGAGGACAGCAGGCGTCCTAGCATCCTGAGGAGTCCCGAGGAGAGTAGGTCTTCCCACACCAGCCAGCCCACAGCCAGCAGCCCCAGAGGAGTGAGAGAGCCCAGCCCAGCCCAGAACAGGACCCCTGCTCCCAGGAGAGATGCCACATGATCTCAGCTCATGGGGTGTTTTTCATGAATCAACCCACAACTATCATGATTGACCATGTTCAGGATATGATTTTAAGAGCCTTGGAATTGAAGATGATGATCCCAGAATCTCAGTCATGTCTTTACAATCCTGTGAGGGAGGTATCACGAGGGCCCCTTCTTATGGGGCTCAGACTGGGGAGTGGAGGAGGTGTGTGATTTCCCCAGCCCCTCTGGACCATGAGTGTGGAATCCATGCCTGGCTGTCTGGTGCCCAAGGCTCTTGTCCACTGTCCAATGGGCCCATCCCTCCATGACCACCTCCCAGTCCATAAAGGTTTGTGAGACGATGTTCATGAAGTGTTTCCCGAGAGCCTGGCTCCTAGTAAGAGTTCAGATAGGGTTACGTGTTAACACCCATTTGTTCCTTATTTAAAAATACTGACATGGAGTTCAATGCATCTCGAGTCCTCCCACCCCCAGGGCCTGGTGATGCTGCTCTTTCTGCCCCACCAGTGTGTATTCTGTTCCCAGCTCCCCCCACCCACCACCTTCTCTCAGAGACGCTTCCGAGCTCCACACTAGTGCAGCGTCCCTCTGGGTCCCTGGTGGTACACATCCCACCTGCCTTCTCTCCACCTTCTCTCCCACTGAGTCTTGTCTTGATGTGCATGAGTGCTGGGTTCACAGCCACCTCCCCTAATGAACTGGCAGTCCTGCTTAGGCCGGGGGATGCTTTTCTTCATCATGGTCCCCTCCTGCCCGGCCTACTGAGTGCACAGTAGTCACCACGGGATGCTTGAGGAATGTGTGGCGTCCGGCCTGCGGTGCAGATGTTAGGTGAGGGAGAGGGTGGAAGATGGCCCTTCAGAGAGCAGGGCGGGGTGTGAGGCAGAACAGTCTGGCCACAGATCTGCAGGTGGAACCTCCCTCACCCATGCGGAGGATTGGAGTCACCACCCCAGTGCCCTCTGCAGGGGTGGCAGATGCCTGCGGCCATTCAATGGCAGGGCCTGGATCTTTCTGAGGAAAGCTCATCTTCACCAGGGATTCCTGGCCGTCTCGCCTAGAAGTTAGCCAAGGTCAGCAAAATGCTTGAAGCAGATAGGAAGACTGACTTCTATTCACAGTGAAGGCATGCACCAGGAACTGCGGGGGCTGCTGAGGGCCACGCAGAGGTCCCTAAGCTAGCACCTGCCGTGACCACCTGGAACCGCCCTGTGCCCACGAGGCTCCAGCTCGGGGGTATTCCAAGTTTCTGATATCCCTTCCCCTTCATGCCTCAGGCAGACATTTATGCACTGTTAATTAGCCAGGAACTTTATTAATAGTTGACAACTTTTGATTAGAATTAAAATTAACAATGTATTAATAGCCATGAAAAATAGCTCTTAAAATTAAAAAGATAAGATCGTACTTTAAAAAAAACATAAGATCACAAGCTCCGGTTTGCTGCCTGCCTAGAGGCCCAGCCCTCTCATCTGACATTTGCTTGTTAAACGGGAAGATTATCAAGAGTTAAGTGGGAAAGGTCAAGTGACAGCCTCTCTTCATGGAATAATTCAGACAGAATCACGAAGGAATCATTCTGCATTGGTGAGATTAATTTCAAATCACATCTGGAAAGCAGCCAGAGGCATGTTCACGTGAATGGCTCCTGACTCTGGGGTGGTGCACAGCCTGTCCATCCCCCCGCGGTGTGCCACCTCAACACATCTGGGTGACAGGGCACACAAGCCCAGCAGATGGAGGGAGCAAGGCTGATCACCAGTTTGAAACCTCCTGCCCGGAGCACAAGGAATCCACCCCTCAGCTGCCACGACACTGGGCTCCAGCACCCCTTCCTCTGTTCTGGTTCATCTGCTCCCACCAATGTCCCCCAAAAGACAGGACAATTGAGTGGTTTCGTGGGTCTGAGTGGCCCTGGTCAAGCCCAGTCCTGGCTTATGGAGGCCGAGGCCGAGCCCTGGGGGTGGTTGACAGCTGTGCTTCTCCATCTGGCCTGAGGGCTGACAGCATGTCCCCTCCCTGTCTCCCTTCCTGTTTATCCATTTCCTTTATCTGCGCTTGCCTGTCAGTGTCAGGGATATTGTGTCCCCCATCAGTTGTTCATCAGAGAACTCCACTGCCAAGCCACTGCCGGAAATTGAGTTTTTGAGATTCTGAGATAGTGGACATGAAAGATGGCCGTGCCACTCAGCACCAGAAGAGCAGCATGTGGGAAACGACTGTCAGCCAACGAGCCTCCCTGCCTCCACCGCAAGGCTCTGACTGCAGGCAGACAGGTGGATTCCTTAGACTCCGTCCTCTCCAGGCCGGGCTGGAAGGATGAACAGCGCCTGGACAGTGG